>CABFOW010001859.1:61914-125458 GCA_902141385.1 Timema californicum
GGGGGGGGGGGGGGGGAGGAAGGGTCTCACATAACGTGAGGGTACAAGATGAACATATCATCATCCCCCTTTGGTCCAGTAATATTCCTCGGTGTTATCTCCCATCTCCACCGTCCTTAGCGCTGTAGTTTATTGTTTCAAACGAAAGGGGTTGTTGGGGTTGATAAGTAGGCTTGTCAGTTGGAAGGGGTGGGGTTGTCAGACGTCTCAGGGTGGAAATGATCCTCTGTTGTTGACAGGGCTAAATTACCTGACTCCCTCCTGCTCTTATCCTACATCTGTCTCGGACAGTGTATATGGACCAGAGAGATGCTGTGTACAGGGTGGAACACGCTGGTGAAGACAATCAACTAAAGGGATACAAGCACTGGTTTGTAACACGGAATTTATTATATCTTGAAATAACTTTCAATTTTTAGTGAAATTAGATTATAAATGTTGTATTAAATTAACGTGAAATACATAAATGTGTAATATAATATCGAAATATATGCACAGTATTTGAATGATATTAGAAAGAGATGGGTAATATTAATTACAAATTATAATACATTGTAATTAGGAATATCTTGAAATTAAAACAAACATCTAAAAAATTCAGTAACATATTAAAATTGTAGACATTTGAGTCGAAATTAAAATTAAAACTAAAGAACAGGGAAATACAGATAAGAAAGGAATTCAGATTTTATATTTTTTCAAAATTTAATAACTTGTTCTGTCATTTCTCAAAATAATACAGATATACAAAATTGCATGGTCATATCGTCATTTGTTTTTAAAAACTAGTTTTAAGTTTAATTTTGACTCAAATGTCTACAATTGTAATATGCTACTGGATTTTTTAAATGTTTGTTATAATTTCAAGATATTCCTAATTATAATGTATTACAACTTATAATTAATATTACCAATCTCTTTCAAATATTATTCAAATGCTGTACATATATATTTTATATTACATTACACATTTATGTCTTTCAAGTTAATTTAATACCACTTGCACAACCTAATTTCACTAAAAATTGAATTTTATTTATAAATGTTCTTAAACATTCAAATATTTTTCAAAAACTTAATGTATTGTTTCGTCGACGGAATAAGTCTATTCGACTACTGCCCTGCTTCGGGAGAAAAGTAATTAGGGGTGCTCTCAGACAATTCTTGTTCTGGCGAGGGACCAAAACTTCCATCGTCATATAGTTTGTTCCCTTCTAGAACAGGAATAAGTCTATACCTTGTATATGGTATGAAGGACGTATAGAAGGTCTTTTCGCCTATCGAAATCCTACTACAGTGAAACCTCCCACATCCGGACAACTAATATCCTAAACCCGGCATATTTGAAACTGCTAACAGCATTTTTGTTTATATATATTTTTTCAGTAGCTAAACTACCAAATAAAGGTTTTACTGACGAAAAACACTTATTTGTTCATATATACAAATAAACAAAATGGCGTCAAAAGAAAATTTCAGATTTTCTATGGAAGAAATTGTAAATCTAGTTTTGTTGTGTATTTAACTTTCTTATATATACTAACCATTTATTTAAATACTATATATACACACACATGACAAAAATACTTTTCTGTAAATTTGTATGTTATGTAATTTTTTTTTTTTACCTTTAACTATTCAGAGAGGAGTATTAATTTCACATCCGAAAATAAGCTTATCCGAAAGGGGTTCAGCTCCCTTTATTTTGGTTATAAGAGGTTATAATGTTAATTGTAAAATTCTGACAGGAATAAAGGTCTTTCGGACATCTATTCCTAACACAAGCAGAGTATAGGCACCTTCTTTGTTTGGATAATGTTGGGTGGAATAAGGTTAACTATGCTACAAGAGGCAAGTTGGGCTACTGCACTATTTCCTATCTGTGTGAGTCTTTGGTTTGAATACCGACTGGAGTAGTCAAGCGAATGGAGCCAGAGTATAATTGGTACCGTTTATTAAACTCAGGTGATTCATGCTGTTAGTAAATGAGACGCGGTAGCATGTGACTCAGTGTTAGAACTGGCTAAAAGTTAATATTTAATTTATAAGACTGTGTTAATCAAAGATAACATTATGAAAAGTATTAATTTTAAGGAACTGAATTAGAATAAGGTTCATTTAGAAGAGGAGCTATCACAATAACAGATACAAAAATTAAAAAAACTTTTTCTCTTAGTCGGTTACCAAACCGCACCCTTTGTGGTAAAGTTCTAATCTCTATCAATTTCCTGAACCTGACGTTCATCGGTGTTTTATGTCCACGCAAATATTACGATGTAATAGACCTATATAACTAATGGAATCTTTATATGTTCAATAAATAAGAGAGTTGAACAACTTTTGAAAACTATGATACTACGTTTTGTAGTCACTCTATAGTAGGCGGCAACATTCAAAGTATTTATTCCCTTTTTTTTATATTTTTTTTCACTATCGTGTGTTGTTTCATAGATGCTTTAAACACAACAATGCTTTTCGCACCTCGGACCAAAGTTTTACTTGGTTATCAAATTGCCGTCGGTCCTTTTAGTCGGGGACTAGAAGTATCCACAAAGCCATTTTCTACATACAACTTAATTACCTAATCAACATGACGGTAGGGATACGCCTATGGTATAAAGAGTCAGGGTACTCTCACGTGTGTTTTTTTGTAGACATATATACCATTCAATTCTGAGCGTATTCTGGCACACTATTTGTATTAATGCTCAGACTGGAGCTTAGGTTAAGCACAATTTCTTATTACATCCCAACTTTTTAAGTCCACGTTATTTGAAGCTTAGAATCAAAATGATAAAGGCTACAATCATATAACCTTTTTTGTACATCTAATGAGGCTTAAATTTAATTTAAGGCGTTACAACCACTACCAACATCCTTTAAAAGACATTGATTAAATTTTACAATAATTTAAGCTGTAAGTTCTAATTACTGTAATTTTCTTAGAAAAGTCTTTACTTCTTTACTGTGTTTACAAAATATCCAAACAAGTCCATAGCCACCTTTTTTGGTTGAATCAAAATACTAAATCATGTTCTAAGATTGTCGAGTTAATCTATTATATATAAATTATGTGTCCTTCAAGGCCCAACGTAATATTATTCCAGACAGAAATGTGTGTAAAGAAAAGAATACAACAAATAGGTAGTAACATTTTGTAGTTTATGCTCATGAATTAAAGTTCAAGGGACGGAACCTATTGAATGAAGTGGGGGCTAAATTTGTATGGCAGGTCAGTATTAAATAACCACGTTAGGTTGTGTGTGTGTGTGTGTGTGTGTGTGTAGGTGTTTAATGTGTCCTTGAGAGTTTTGGGGAACTTAACTAGACATATTGATTCATGCGTGTGGTTTCTTTACTACGGGAGGAAGCTAGACAGGATTTTCGGTTTGTCAAAGCTAGTTACTGTTCCACACATGTATTAAAGTCTCTAGATCAGTAGATATTACCTATTTACAAACACTATCTCATTTTTAATTGATTAATAGGTTTTTCGTGTTTTTGCTGTATTCAAGTTAATATACTAAATATGTAGGTCTATTATTATTATGTATATTCAGATAAAAAGTCCTTACTATAAAAATAAAAGAGTCAATTGATTTTAAATCAAAATATTTGATGTTCCTATTTAACTTGAATCATCCGCTTATATTCTACTTTTATTATTTTTATTTATAGTTTTTCACGAATAACTTTCTTCCGGGACATTTTATTGGTATTGTTCGAATTCCAAAATTATTTTATTTTTTTAATGATTTAGGTCTATCAAAGTTTTTGTGCTAACTGATAAATTTTTATTTGATTATATAAAACAATTTAAACTAATAAATTTAGTTATTGATCATCATGCTATCTTTGTTTTGGGAGACATTAATTGTTAGGTGATATAGCTAAATTAGTCTAATCTTGTAGACAAAAATAAGAAAAATAAAAATTTAACTTTACTGGCTGAGAATAAGGAAAGAAGTTATTTTTAATATGCACGGAATTGTATCGGTAGGGAGTTTCCAAAATTTCCCTAAATCTTATAAAAAAAATCACGTGACTTGAAAGGTATTCAAAAACTTATCCAGAAATATCCTCCCTTCTTGTTTTGGTGTATTTTTCTTTGGCTACAGAGCTCTTCCCACAATTTAAGGTAGAATGGGAGGGTCATGGGGTGTTTTGGTGGGCTTCTGCGGCATCCTATGTAAGAGTAACAACAACAATGGACCCTGGAGATCATTATAAAGCTCCGCTCTCAAAGAAAGCATTCCATCGATACCGTAAAACTGGCTGGCTATCAAAGACCAGAAGAAGAAAATACAATTTATATACTTTTTTTTCTTTAAGATTTTTTTTTACATTTAAAATGGACCCTTTCTTAGAATTTCGAGGGTGAGTCACGTTTGTTGCTTCTGATACCTCATTTGTTACCTTTTACGCTTTATAGGTGGTGGCATTGTCTTTTCCTTAGTTGTGTGTAGAGAGGGATGCATTTTTTTTGGTACAAACCTTTTGATAACGAAATAAAAAATGAAAACTCAAGAAAGGTTCCCAAAAAGATTACCAAAACATGCTCAGGTAAGTTTTACTTTCAAACAGGAATGAAATATCATTTATCTAAGGGTTGAATGATTGAACCATAAAACTTTGAAATCAAATTTCATCCCTTAATTATTATAAATGGACGTATTTGTTAGAGTTTATTAGCAGCCTAATTTGTTTATATTCTTTAATCTACTTTGGAGGTGAATTGATTAGAATGTTGATCAATTAATGTTATTTAGATGTTGTTCTATAGTGATACCAATTCGTTTACGTGCCTTAAGAGATCAAACTGATAAAACTAAACTTATGAACTTGATTAATATTTTCCGTTTCTAGTTGTTCAACTCAGTTTATACTATTAATATTATTAAATCAACCATTCAATTAAATGTCAGTGGAGATTGCTTTAATAAACATTTATTTTAATCTTATTTAATTGAAAGATTTACGATCGTTAGTTCATTTATGCACAGAAATTTAAAATACTTCAACCGAAAACAAAAACCTTCGAGATCAAGCACCCTAAACTAGAATAATTGTAGTAAGCTAGCAGCTATCTTAGTAACATGATACATCTCTAACCCACTCCGACGTCTGCGTGGCTTAGAGCGCTACTATTGCAGTAGACTAGACTGTCGATGATGGTGAGATCGAAGTTAGAATTTCAGTCGGATGCACTGAGGGTAGTTTTTCCAAAATGGTTTTCAACTCTCCCTCCACGAAAATGTGGGTATACTTCCTCTAAATATAACCTTTCCAATACCTAAAACTATTAGCTAAATTAATACATAAGCGTATATTTTATTATTATTATTATTATTATTATTATTATTATTATTATTATTATTATTAGCACCGCGTCTTACTACCCGTTCGGGTTATACGCATTTACGCTAATGTGTAATGGTAGGGTGATTGTGAGATGAAATGGAGGACCTACAGTTTAACGTGGAATCCGAACCACGGTGGAGGCCTGGCATTCCCCACATTCACAATATGTCTTGTCAGAGGTGAAGGAAGGATTTGGTAATCAGATAAATCTTTGCCGGGACCGAGGATTGAACCCCGGCCGCCAGCACAGAAGTCTTACACTTTACCCCTAGACCGCCAGGTCACCCCCATAAGCGTATAACCCGAGTGGTTAGTAAGACGCGGTTCTAATAATAATAAATTGTCTAGACTATATTTTTATTAACACTAATGGAGTAAGGATGAGAAAAGTAGAACCCAGAAGAAAATATTCCTGAATATGTGTGGAGGTAAATTGGGAACCATTAAGGTAAAATAGATCTAGTTCATCCTGCCAGGGTTAAAATCCTCAATTGCACTCTAATTTCAGACCAGAAGATGAGATTGACGGGGTATCGTTGAGGGTACCAATATATTTTGAAAATCTGTATTTTCAATCAAGTATTTTTAATTTTGCTGAATAATTGTGTTAACAATGACTCTTACATTTACCTTGCTGCAAAATATAGAACCGTGTATGACAGAAATAGTTTACAAATAAAATAAAATATGAACGCTTGTCTTAAAAATAGTAGAGGAGTTATTATTCTTAATGCTGTTTATGTGGACTTAATATATGGAAATATTACAACGTAAATGTATTCATGTAGCTTTTCAAACGTTTAAGATATGTTTTAGCCTCTCTCTCTCTCTCTTTAAAAAAAATCGAAACACACGGTAATTTGTTTTTTGTATTTTTTCTAAGCCCTCACGATTTTTGATCAAAGTATCGGATTCATTTTTTTTAGGGCTGCTTCTTTCTTTTTTAATCTTGTAAAACCCTCTTCATTTTCGGCTTCTATTGATGTTTGAAAGGTATCTTCTGAACTAGGTTATTACTGCTTTCATCTTAAGTAACAAAATGAAAGGATTCTGAGAGCTAATGCGTGGTATCGTCAAACCAGAATCATTTTATAGCTTTTATAGGAGCTTAGAATACTGTACATTACAAAAAAATAGTAGAATGTAATATAATATCAAACATTGTATATAAACTCCATTTGTATGAATATTAAATAAGTTGTGTATCAAGTCCAAGGAAATTAACTTTGATTACTTGTTTACAACATTAATACCATACAAATGTTCACACTTAAGTAACTAAAGTTGAAAAATTAATCTGCAATTAAAAGTGGTACGATTTTATTTATAGTTAAAATATTTCTGAATGTATAAACTACTAGCGTCCAATTGGGTTATTTTTGACACCTCGTCTTCCTTTATTCTATCAGAACCGGCTTTGCAACTTTTTATAGATATCATTTTTTTCAGGTCACCTACACTCTGACAAAGAACATAAATTACAAAACACTTTTCAAACTGAATATTTTATCATACAATTAAATCAGCTAGCTAAATATAGTTTTGAGTAAAAAAAATTTTCACACATTTTAGTCTAAAGCTTTTACGCCAGTTTTATTTAGCAACGCATCCAGTTCAGGTAACACGCATTTGTACTAATTACGCTAATGGTTTAGAGATTATGAACGTTGAATTTAGAGAGAGTGTATCCCCCTCTGTGGGAAGGGAGAGGTCATACATACATACATACATACATACATGCATACATACATTACATACATTACATATATTACATACATTACATATATTACATACATTACATACATACACACACATGACATACATACATACATACATACATACATACATACATATTCTATTATCTACACTTAGAGAAGTGAGAGAGGTATAGAAAGAGGGAGAGAAATTAAAAGAAAAAAATTGGGCTCCAGGATTTTAAGTCCTTACATCCTGCTCTATTGTGGCAAAATGTAAATGCGGAACTTATCACCATCTGTTGGTGAAGATAGTGCCAAATTCTGGAAATAGAGGGTGTCATGTGATCGATCATCTCAACGAAACCTCCAGCCGTAAATCTCATTTGTCTAGACCAGAGCTGCTACTTTTTTTTATTCAAGTAGATTCTCATTTGTCTTCATGAGGCTGAGTATAGCTCGTTCCAGAACCTTTGCTTCACAGAAAACTCTAGAAGAGTCAGGTATCGAGCCCAGGACCTCTGTTTAATGAGAACACGAGTGGAATCGTGAATGTTCACCGTTTAAGAGAACAAAATTGCCAATTTGTATATGTAATATTTTTTTTTGTTTATTTTGATCTCATAAGTAAGTTTTTAGTAGTGATGCTCTACAAAGAAAGTGAGAAGATTTACGACCGTCCTCTGTTGGCTGCGGAGATTAAGGTAGTTACATAGTCTTGACCTGACCCAACATTTTACAACACCTACACTTTGTAGATATAGTCTTGAGATAACTTAATATTCTGCCCCAAGTGCTAGGGACCTTCAAGATGACGGCTTGGCCTTGGAAAAAAATAGAGTAAAATTGTTGTAAGAAGGACAGTTACAAAAGTTAGTAAAATTTATTTAGTGTATTCATTAATGTAATATGTACTGAACCTCTCACATTATACACCTGTAAATAGATATAATAATAATAATAATATTTAGCACCGCATCTTACTACCCGTTCGGGTTATACGCTTTAAGTACTAATTACTCTAATGGATTAGGAATTGGGAAGGTTGAATTAGAGGAAGTGAACCCGCATTTGCGTGGAGGGAGAGTGGAAAACCATTTAGGAAAAACCACCCCCAGTTCACCCGACCGAGACTCGAACCTCGATCTCCCTGTCCTCGGCGGTTGAGCTCAACACGACAAGCGCGTTAGCCAACTACGCCACCGAGGCGGGTTACAGGGATAATAGTATTATTATTATTATTATTATTATTATTATTATTAGCACCGGGGGCCTAATACCCATTCGAGCTATACGCACTTACGCTAATGTGTAAATGGTAGGGCAATTGTGAGATGAAATGGAGGACCAACAGTTTAAAGTGTAATCCGAACCACGGCGGAGGCCTGGCATTCCCCACATTCACAAGTTGAGCGTTCATACTGATTTTCTTTAACACCACGTCCTACTACCCGCTAGGCTTGTACGCCCATGCGCTAACTACGTTAATGGGCTAGCGATCAAGAAAGGTTTATTTGAAGAGGAAGCGTACTTACATTTGCGTGGAGAAAGAGTGGGAAATCATTTATGAATTAAACACCTTTAGTACACCCAACCGGGACCTAATTCCGATCACTCTATCTTTTACAGTCAAGTTTATTGCGAGATTGATGCCATAGACCATGTGCCACTAAAGCGGGCTTCATATTATAGCCACAGTAGGATTTTGATAAGATGAACATTTTAGAAAATAGAACAAATTTTATTGCAGTCAACATTAACATTATTTTCCATTCATTTGAGGTATTTAACGTGCACTTTCTAAACCCACTAGTTATATCAACACACGACTTATAAACCAACTTAAATCTAGAACAGACACACCACCCAACCCCGTATTTGGCCTACTTTGGTAAAGTTTTTTTGATTTTCTTTTTAACTTTACATAATTTTAAATGTGTTTCTTTTATTTTTAGGTATTGCGAAAAATAAATTATAGCTTTGATAATTTGTATCAAAGCAGTTTTTTCCCCAATATATTCTTATAGTGCCATTATGTTCCGCTAGGTGCGAAGAAAGATAACGAATCAAACAAATTCAATCATGTTCTTGTGAGCTCTTTGTGTGTTTCAAGCTTGGTCGATTTCCATCAATCACTTTAAAAGCTTTGAGGGAGCACACACATAAACACACACATTTAAAAACTACAATACTTTCTCAAAGAGAAAATAAAATATTGTGTCCTGTTAGTTTTAAAAGTAAACATAACTTAATTATCCGATCTTTATTTTTCTTTTATTTATCTTGAGGAGAGAGATTACTCGTTTGTTTATCTTTTCTTTAACATTGAGTTTCCGTTCGGACTATACGCACACTTAATAATCCATTGTACGCTAATGTTTTATAGGTGAGGAAGGTCGAATTTAGAGGATGTGTACACGAATTTGCATCAGTGTTGGATCAAGGGACGTTATATGAGTGATCAACCCCACCCCCACCCCCACCACCCTCATCCTCCGATGGGAAATAATCCAAAATATTGAAACCAATACCTTAGTGTTGCAAAGAATGATCGAATAACACCTTCCTCACCCTATCTCCTACATTACCTGATCAATGACTCTTCCGACTTAGCTCTTATGTGAAGACAATCAAGTGGCTTAAAAGTAAAACACTTAAAACTCTCCAGTAAGTTAAGTAGTATGATAAACAATTATTTTTATTAAAATACTTTTTTCTATTAATACCTACCAAAAACATTTAGGAACATGTACTGTACATATCTATTATTTTTATTGTAAAAATGAATTCTATTTTTATGGTTTTTAATTAAATTACAAATTTGTTAATCAAAATTGTATTTTTTTTCTCTTGATAGTCCTTTTTACTATTACGATTATTAACTAAAATTATTTTTATAAACTAGCAGTATCACTCATTAAAATACATGTAAATATAATTCTTGATAAATTTAAATTATTAAATATATTATTGAAGGAGCTTCATAAAAACCAATCACCCTCTACAACAACAGGACCTGAATCCTCCCTTGATATAATTGTAGGGAGAATGGACCACCATTTAGGAGAAATCACAATCGGTACACTCAACTGGGATTCGAAACCCGACCACCCGGCAATCAGTAGTCTAGTCTATTGCGGGAGTTACACTTTAGAGTTTAGACCATTCGGCCGCCGAAGAAGATTTGGTTTACCTGTACATGTATTGTAGTACCATATCTGGTAGAGGAAGAAGATGAAGCATAAGACGATCATAAAAAATACTTAATTTATAACACATTAATTTAAAAAATAAGGTATCTAAAATATATTTTCCCACAAAGTCTCAAGTGATACCATCTACAAACAAGGATACAAAATAACAAACAAATGATGTCCTACCACACCCCTAAATAACCAATTCCTAAAAAAAATAATCAAAAAACATGTATTTATCTACGATCGTGTTTGGTTTATGTCTGTTGAATTGGTTTCTCTCTGGCGCGTGCGCACTGAGTCTTTTATGATAGCTGTCTGCAGATCATCAGACTTTATCTGTCTACTAAAGAAAAAAAAAACTATCATCTTTCGACGTACACTCTGACGCACAAAGAATTAGACCGAGGTCAGAGTTAGTAACAAGAATAGTACTTAAAGAAAAATAATCTTATCTTAAAGCTAGAAAAACTACTAGATATACTTTCACGTATTTTCATACGTCATGTCATGTGAACTATAGATTTAACTTTTAATTTATATTATCACCTGCTTCGGTGGACGCGTGGTCTAACGCGCTACTTTCATATTTGATTAGACTTCCGAAGACGAGGAGATTTTTGTTCGATACCAGTCGGGTGCCCTGAGGGCGTTTCTTTTCCTTGATGGTTTTTCCCTCTCACTTCATGCAAATGCGAGTGAACTTCCTCTAAATCAAACCGTTCTAGTAATCCTTAACACACTAGTGTAATTAGTACAACCTGAACGGGTAGTAAGACGCGGTGCTAAAAAAATTGTTATCCTCAATACCTTTAAAATACCACTAATAATTTAGGAAAATTACATGAATAATCGATTGTATTTTCTTAAAAGATATTTATATAAAAATTGGACTGGTACTTGTTTTAAACTAGAGACCTTTTAGATACTGTTTTACTTTATATTGACAGTTCTATATATTTTGTTGATTCTCGCTATCTTAGTTTTTTTTTGTACTATTCAAAGGCTAACCAAACATATGCAATCCCCTCGAAAGTATTCTTGGTTAAATGTTACAAATTAGAGACAATTTACATGAATTGTTAAAAGTTACAAAATCACGGGGAGTTGTTTTATTAACTTTTAAACCATTAGGAATGTGTAAAATTATTGTGAAAATAATATAACAAAACTGGCAATTTTCTTTGTGGCTAAGCGGTTAGAGCGGTCTGTTACAAATCCAGAGAACTCTGGTTCAACTCTGGGTGGAGATGACGAAATTATTTGCATACAGTTTCGTATTACTATCCAAAAAATAAGTGTTTAGACATTAGTACTAGCAATATGATATTAATAATCCAAGACCCACATTGGTGGATAAGATGACAAATGCGTCAGTCTCATATGGTTAATCGGTTACGAGAATATCGAGGCTTATTATCATGGTTTGGTGCACTAGACACAACAACCCATCTCAAGCCGTTAATTCAACTTTATTAATAATTCTTTGTTCGTGTTGTTACTCAAACCTGGAGCCTTTAATGTAATAACCAGACACGCCTTCAACAATAGCTAGATGTCACAGAAATGCGAGTAATGAGATAAATAACTTGTTATTATTATTATTATTATTATTATATTAGCACCGCGTCTTACTACCCGTTCGGGTTATACGCACTTACGCTAATGTGTAATGGTAGGGTGATTGTGAGATGAAATGGAGGACCTACAGTTTAACGTGGGATCCGAACCACGGTGGAGGCCTGGCATTCCCCACATTCACAAGATGTCTTGTCAGAGGTGAAGGAAAATCACTAATGAATCGCTACTAGACAGAGAAAGAAATGAGAACATAAGAGAATCTTGTCAAATCAACCCCATCACTGAATGGATAGCTTCACGTAGCAGAGAATGGAACCAATATACTTAAAGGAGGCAAGAAGAAAGAACTGTCAAAATAACAAGAGATAAAAGACCTCCAGGGAGAAGAAGACCTGGAAGACCAAGGCGAAGATGGAATGACAGATTCTATATCCCATAGAATGTATAGATAACAAAGAAAAAGAAGCTACCACTGAGCCAGGGTTACCTGAAAATTTGCTGAAACACACCAAAAATACAAATGTCATCCCATTTTCACTCTTCATGTTTTTGGTGACCAGTGTACATTAATAACATGAGTGTACTGGAGGGTCACGTTATTTCATCCAGCTCTCAGCATGGGTGCCATACCTTTCCTCCAGACCCCCCCGCCCTCCTCACCAAGCATACACTTCCCCGCGGGGTACACGGGGGTGAGCCACTCTGATGGATACCTGACAGCCACGAAGCTGGACCAATGATGAGTGGTGTAGGTGTGCGATTTCCCTCGAGAAGAGATCGGGGAAAAGGGGACGCAGAGTATTTCAACAGCCTGATGAGGATCGTTGAACCTCACATGTTTTTGATCAGTAGTTTAGTTAATTTTGGGTTGTAGGGTGATATGAACCATTTCAACATGGTATATCCTCACTTTGAGATATATATCCGGGACTCAAACCAGAGATTCTAGACATAATAGGGGCCATAATGTGTGATTAATACCGCCTGATTGTAGTATAGAGTGAGCCACTGGTTCCCTGCCTGCTTCCGCTTGATGTGTCCATTCGGGATTCAAACCAGTGATACTGAAGAGGGGAGGGGTCATTATGTATTATTAGCACCTAGTGACTTTAATACAATAGGTTTAGAGTGGTTTATCAAACTCTAGAATAAAATTTCAATGGAACTTTTGATTTTTCTAGTAAAAATAAAACCTATTTGTTAAAAGGCTTTCCCTCCAGTTTTGAGACTTGGAGAAAATGATTGATTAAAGATGTGTTGAACACTGAGCATGCCACCTAATTTTAATGCGTGAGCAAGTATTGTGAATACGTATTTCTATGCAATGGTCTGGATTAGTGGACTGTTGGAGTCCTACACGATTCATACTACTTTCAACCTTAATGATTTCTTAAAACTCTTTAATTTACTTTGAGATGGGTATTTGTTAAAAAAAAAAAAATCATAAACTTTCTGTCGGGTGACTTCGTCACTATTCACCAGATATATTATTATTATTATTATTATTATTATTAGCACCGCGTCTTACTACCCGTTCGGGTTATACGCACTTACGCTAATGTGTAATTAGAGGGTGATTGTGAGATGAAATGGAGGACCTANCCAGCATAGAAGTCCGACACCTTACCCCTAGACCACCAGGTCACCCACCAGAGATAGAATCCCTCCCTTGCACCAAAATAAATAAATAATTCAAAGTACAGGCATGGAATTACTCTACTTTCTCATCACACTTTTTAGGGTATGAATCAGGAAACCGTCATTTTACTTGTGATGTGTGCTCAGCCACAGGTAAAGATTAGTCGAGTTAAACAGTGATATATATCATACAAATATGCTACACCCAGGGGTGGTGTAAATTCCTCTATAAGCTATTTTGAGAGTTACTCGTCCAAAAACACTTCGAAATTAAATTAAGACTCCGCTCCGAGGTATTTAAGTAATCCTCCCAGAGAAAATTTATGAAATTTGGATACCCCTAGAAGCTATTTAGAGTAGTCCTTGCTTGGATTTTTTTTAAGATTAAATGTTTCTAGAATATATTTGAAGTGGTTTTCCCAAGGATTATTTAAAAAAAAATACATAACCCTAAGAACTATTTGGAGTGAACCCCACCTTTATATTCCTGACAAAAAGATACAACCAAGCACTTCCCCCCCCTGATTTTTTTTCCGATGCTCAAAATTCTAGCATAATTTCTATTTTTTCCTGATTTTCACGACCATTGGTAACCTAAGTGAACAACTGGTGCCCTGACTATTTCCACTTGACGTCACCAGCCAGGATTTCAACCAGACACATGCGAAGGTAAGACACCTGTGCTCTAGGCCCAATTGGGGCCGAGGGGTAACTATGCGGTCTAATAACCCTCCTCGGTACGTGTCTCCGGACTGGGGCTTGTAGCCTCAAGTGTGTCAGTGAAGTATTTCGTCTCGTTACAAGGTGTCAGAGGTGACTGCTATCCCTAGCCAGGCCCTGGGAATTTAATTTCCCCCTCTAATGATACATCATTACGGTCCGTTATATTAAATAATTTTTACTGGTTTATTTTTTGCTTGGTTACCTACTGGCGTTTAAACTATTTGGAATGGGTGAAATTCTAGGATTTAGCAGGGTTTATACCAACTTCAATCCCAGGTAGGTGTACAGATGATGGATTTTCATAAATTATTGTTTACCACACAACCTCCACACATATTAAAGAAACATTTCTTATAAACTCTACCTTCCTCATTCATTTTCCATTAGCATAGTTAAAAATATACCTATAATCTAAACAGGCAGGGAAATGTGTTCCTCCTTCCACCCCCCTCCAATAGGAATTATACTATTCTCTAAAACAAAGGAAACCTGAAACAATCAAGGAATTTCGTATGACAGGGAGTCAGGTAAATAGTAAAAGATTCACTGACATTTTCAGAAAGGTTTATGATTATTATGTAAAAACGAAGTATAATAGCGCAACACAGTGTTAAATATTATCTTCATTTCCGATACATACTATTTTGTGAGGTGTGAGATATTTATCTTTTTAAATCCTACTGTACAAGAGAACAGCGGCCTACCAATATAAACAGCCCCCCCCACCTCCCCCCCATCCCGCAAGTAGTAAATACCAAAATGGAAAAAAAAAATCATCTTTATTACCGACAAGGCAGATTCTGTGATGGACGTTCGGAAATTGTCAACTATATAATATGTGTGACCGATTAAAATATAAATCACAATGACAGGCTTCCACCGTGGTTCGGATTCTACGTTAAATTGTAGGTCCTCCATTTCATCTCGCAATCACCCTACCATTACACATTAGCAAGTGCGTATAACCCGAACGGATAATAAGACGCGGTGCTAATAATAATGATGATTTAAGATATATTTTATGATGAAATAGAAAGTCTGTGCGGCCCACCGAACCATTTTTTTTTATAAATTTTGATATCGTTACAGAGCATTTAAAAGACCAATTGTCAACAGAGCATTTAAAAGACCAATTGTCAATTTCCTGAAAATACTTTATTTTCATTTCACTTATTTTAAATTTAAAGTGTTTAAAATTATCTTTAAATATTATTTCATGGTTATTTTAATGTTCTAATTAAACATTAGCAAAAAAAAATAGTCTCATAAAATTTCGGTATGTCTACTGATAGCCCACTTTGTCACTTTGGCGAGGGACAAAAAAAAGAGTTACAACAGATTCTTTAGATAAGCATGTTTAGGTTGTGAAATAGAGAAATTTACTCTAAAGAATAATTAGCTTAATTTAATTTAATTTATTTATCTATTTACCACCTTAATAGGGTATATTTAATTATTTTAAGTTTAAATATATAAATACCACCTTGATCTATTTAACTTAATGAGTACGTAATAACATGTTGCTACCCCCCAATTTGCACATTCTTCCTTGCCCTGACATCGTTTAGGGCTCGCTCTTTCCAGTCGCATGTCTTGTTAAAACATAACCTTAAAAATAATTACAACAACCCGTCATTACACATCAGGTCCGGCGTAACCCACATCAAAACATGTTACCAAGTGAGCCAATTAAATTTCACTACTCATTATGCACGTACGCGAAATGCCGAGAATTTTAATATACTCGCGATTCTTTTTTATTTTAACAGTTTTTTTTGTTTTGTTTTTTTCAAACTTGAATGTTCGTGGAAAGTTGGTGCAGTTTGGGTTTGTGTTTACATTTTATTGCTTTATAATATGATTTAGTTGTTACTACCGTTTATTACCAGATTTTTTTTTAATGTGATGTATTTAATGTATACTTCCTGAACCAACTGATCATATCAGACCACGACTTATAAACTAATTTAAATTTAGAACAACCCCCCTCGGTGACGTAGTTGGCCAACGTGCTAGTTTAGTGTTGAGCTAAACTGCCGAGGATGGGGAGATTGAGGTTCGAATTTCGATCGGGTGAACTGAAGAGAGGGAGGTTCCCTAAATGGTTTTCCACTCTCCCGCTACGCAAATGTGGGTTCACTTCCTCTATATTCACCCTTCACGATTATGAACCCATTTGCTTCATTAGTACTTAAGCGTATAAACCGAACGGTATAGTAAGACGCGGTTCTAGATAAATTTATATTTCAGAGCTTTTAGATAAGTTACTGGATCTACTTTTACGTATTCATACTTCAAGCCTTGTCAACTACTGATGTTCTTTTTTGGTAGATAATAATAATAATAGGTATTGATACTATTATTATTTAATAGCACCGCGCATTTACTATCCGTTCGGGTTATACGCTTTAAGTACTAATTACTCTAATAGATTAAGAATTGGGAAGGTTTAATAGGAGGAAGTGAACCCACATTTGCGTGGAGGGGAAAGGAAACCATTTAGGACCCCCCCGACCCCAGTTAACCCCACCTAGATTCGAACCTCGATCTCCCCGTCCTCAGCAGTCGAGCTCAACACGAATAGTGTGTTAGCTAACTACGCCACCGAGGCGGGTATCAATACCTATTAAATAACACCAATAAAATGGAAATACTTTTTTATCGATTTGTCTGAAAAAAATTGACTCGCATTATTAAATATAAAGGGACAGGATGAGTAAGGACAAATTTAAGTAACTACATGGTTTATTTTAAACTCGTTACATCAACAACAAGTTAAGTTGCCATTTAATTTAAGTGAAATAGATTAAAATAGTAGATTAGAAGCATTAGCGTTGAGAGAGAATAAAGAATACAACACAATGATCACATGTGTAGGACCACTCACAGTGCACTTACACAGAAAAAAGAGTCTAAGCAAGTCCTACCTTTCACCGGCAATACAGTTCGTCGATGCCTTGGAACGCGTGACCACCATTGTGACCGCATACACACGAATAAGGACTATAAACCACAAAGTCTAGGATCGAAAGCCAGTCTTCCAGATCAGAGTTGATCACTACCCCCCTCCCCCTCTCCATTGACCTAACTCTACTTGTTCTAACAATATTATAAACTCTAATAAAAATGTTAGAAATGTTTTTTACATATTCCCCTAAAGTAGGTACGTTTTGTAAATAATATTAAGGGAGCCGTCTCGGTAATATGTAAATCACCTCGCGGACGTTCAGCTCTAACGCAGCGGTGCCCAACTTGGGGTACGCGTACCCCAGGGGTAAGTGCCAAGTCGTTCTGGGGTACGCGAAAATATTTTATTAATGACAGCAGTGTAAGACAAAAGTTCAGTCAAAAGTTAAGAAATTAAATCAATAAAATGATGATATGGTGAAATGGTGATATATCTGTCCTTGAGAAAGTTATTTTAATTTCAAACATAAATTATTAATAAATTAATATATAAATAAAATGTGTTATATTTTAATTTAACTTTTACTTTTTGAATGTAAAAATATATGTTCTCTTTCTTCAGTTTATTATCACATTGTTTTTAATCCCATTTATTTTCAGTTGCAAGAAATAAATAAGAATATTTTGCTAAAAATTAAGATCACAATTTATGTAAATGGGTATGCAAGCGAAAAAATATTGGAAACCGCTGCTTTAGAGCAACATTTAACTCTACGATACGTTATTTCATATTATGGTTCAGGCCAAAATTAGTTCAAAGGATACAACAGGGCTCTTTTTCCTTACCAAAACTATAGTTTGAGTTTTATAAATAGAAAAAAAAAAGTGAAAATAGTATTATTATTATCATCAGCAACGCGTCTTACTACCCGTTCGGGTTATACGCACTAACGCTAATGTGTAATAGTAGGGTGATTGTTAGATGAATTGGATGACCTACAGTTTAACGTGGGATCCGAACCACGGTGGAGGCCTGGCATTCCCCACATTCACAAGATGTCTTGTCAGAGGTGAAGGAAGGGTTTGGTAATCAGATAATCTGTGCCGGGACCGAGGATTGAACCCCGGCCGCCAGCACAGAAGTCTGACACCTTACCCCTAGACCGCCAGGTCACCTGAAAATAGTAGAGGCTATGCCTGATGTAAAGGTTTTCTAGATTTAGGCTCTCTCTAACAAATACACTTTGGTTTTCACAAATTTTAAGATATTTGAGAACTATCAATGAGCTTTCCTCTTTACCATGAGGTAATAAGTTTCATAGTTTCCTTCCCCCTTTTTCTTATCGACACAGCACAAAGTGTGGTGTAGGTGAAGGACAAACGAGAGTATAAGCCCGGACATAATAAAGAAGTTTTTTTTAAATCAAACGACACAGAGCATAATATTTTTAAGACGTGTGGCCTGACATATATTTTCGCTGTCTGAGAATCGTGTTTCAACACACATAATAATGTGTTTTATTTTTTAACCTAGGCTTATTTTCACTTTATAACGTGGGCTTATTTCAAACACACGAATAAAAAATCTAGCTCAGCTTAGAACATCAACATTTGATGCCAAATAGTGAACCCTATAGAGGATTGTATGGCGACAGGATAAACTGATATAGCTACAAGGTGGGGGGGAAACAAATTAAATTTAAAGTCTATATTTTTGCAGTTTTATTAAGGCCAGTCTACAACCAACATACCCGCTAGTCGTACTAGTAACTACGCAATCACAAACTCACTTGTAATTACGCTTTTATTAAATACAAAATAGACTGTCTACAATGAAAAGTCGTAAGACGTAATTTCAACAAATAGGAACAAACATCAATGATGACTATAAAAGTCAAATTCAAGTTAATGTTTTCAAATAAGAAATAAATATTTAATAAATATTTAAATGTTTAAATACACATGATTTTAATTGAAAATCCTTTATTCAATACTACACATTTCCAAGAGTTTTTGTCATAGACCAAATAACTTCAAATTATTTGATTTTAGTAGTCCATCCATATTTGTTTTTTGATTGGCTGAACGCAAACCAACGCAACTACATAAACGCAAGAGATGGACAATGTTCATCTCCTCCCGACAAGCTGGTCCGACAGTTCCGACATACGATTGCGTTTGCGTAAACTATTGTAGACAGACAAAATTACGTTATTGCGTAGTTGCGAGTCCGACAAGCGGGTGCGTTTGGTTGTAGACGGGTCATTAGGGACAGGTCGGTGACCTGGCGGTCTAGGGGTAAGGTGTCAGACTTCTATGCTGGCGGCCGGGGTTTAATCTTCGGTCCCAGCAAAAATTTATCTGATTACCAAACCCTTCCTCCCCCTCTGACAAGACATCTTGTGAATGTGGGGAATGCCAGGCCTCCACCGTGGTTACACAATCACCCTACCATTACACATTAGCGTAAGTGCATATAACCCAAACGGGTAGTAAGACGCGGTGCTAATAATAATAATTAAGGACAGAAATAATTTTGGCCAAAATAAAACAAGTAAAATATTGCTTCAATAAATTAATTTAATTTAATTTCTACAGAAAGTAATCTTAACAGTTCTTGCATATGTCTCTTTAATTTTTGGCATTAAAAAAATATAAATTTCAATTAGGGAAATAAATGATACGGTGCACTGCACAGACTTGAAATAGACATTTACTCATCACTCGTAAAATCTGTGAAACTAAATAATAGGTTATCCATTGTTGTAGAAACATTACACCAAATATAATAAATGAAATAATACACACTGTTACTTACTTTATGGCATTAGGAACTATGAACACTTACAGAAAAATTGAGAAAAAAGAAACATCTTTGTCCACCAAAAAACAACAACATAACAATCAAATTCATTTTCAAAAACCCGAATCAAAACGATATATATATATTTGCTTATAGCTAAGAAATAATTGGTAATATTTAAAAAAAATATATATCAAATAAAATATATTTAATAAAACTACAACTTTATATTGATAATTTATTTAATTTCTCAAATAGTTAAGGAGAAATTATGAACATTGGAAAATTTCCTCCATATAAGGTACCCTCAAACTCATTTACATGAAAAAATGAAAACGTCCATCGTGTTTATAATATACAGTATCTATATTTAAAATTTAATAAAAAAAAGGGTTGGAGTGAGTTTCGAGGAAATCTCTTTTTTCTCTTTTTTAGCGTTCAGTAAACTACCCCTAAATTTAGGGTTGGATATCTAAATCAAAAAAACCTTGTAGGACCTTACGAAAACCCCAGATACCAAGTTTTAGCCCAATCGGTAAAATATTTTCGGCTCTATCCTGAACTACAGACAGACGGACAGAAATATAGACAGATGGCGTTGCGAAAACTACTTTGTTAGTGTCAGGGGGTCATGAAACGTCGACATTTATCAAAATCTCGAGTTAGATTTTTTTTTTTTGAAAGTCACAATAATTTAACTCCAAAATATCGCGAGAGAAAGAAAAAAAAGCCACGTTAAAATCCCGGAATTCCCACGACAACTTTTATGGTTACTGTGTATGAAATTAAACCAAATGTATCAACTAAAACAATATTTTATTTATTTTGACAAAAAAAATTTAGTGTGTTTATTATTACCGCTGTAAAAATAAAGGACCTTAATTAAATCCCCCTTCCAGCTCACCTTAAATAGCTATCAAGAACTTCTTCGGGTGACCTGGTGGTCTAGTGGTAAGGTGTCTGACTTCGGTGCTGGGGTTCCGGGCTCAATCCTCGGTCCTGGCAAAGATTTATCTGATTACCAAACCCTTCCTTCACCTCTAACGAGACGTGTATTAATCACAACTTGTGAATGTGTGGAATGCCAGGCCTCCACCGTGGTTCGAATCCCACGTTAAACTGTAGGTCACTCCATTTCATCTCACAATCACCCTACCATTACACATTAGCGTAAGTGAGTACAATCCGAACGGGTAGTAAGACGCGGTGATAATAGTAATAATAATTTTTCTAGTAACATCGCCTTAAAACAGCATCCGCGCAATATTTAAACACCCTCTCCTTCCTCCTCTGAGTGAGTGCCTTGGGGCCAGCTACTGTATTATTTAGACGAGATTCATGTGTGTATAATATGTGTATGTTGAAATTAGCATAAAGTATATGTTAAAAAGGAGACATTGAAGGCGTAACTTACTGACGAGCTAGCTCACCATCTGCTGGGAGAAAAGATGTGTGTAATTATGAGAGGTAGTCCAACTATAATTAAATCTTATACAATGTTTAAAATATTATAAAGATTCTTACCTGGAGGGGTGGATCGACTCAAGTTATTTGATTCCACTGATTCTTCATTTGTAGAATCAGAACTTATTTCTATTTCTAGCAAGTAGATATTATGTTCCTCAGCTATTTTCCCCCTTCCCCCCACCCATCTTGGAATTTTAGGGGAAACATTTTAATCTGTGTAACAACTATTCGTATTTTTAATACCAAAGCGTAACCTGATCTTAAAATGTCACATTTTTAATCATACTTCATTTGTTTTTAAGATTTTCCTTAACATTATTTGTGATTTATGTAGGAGAAGGAACCCTCCCCCTCCATTTCCCCTCCAACCCCCCAACCCCCGCCCCCAGTATTGAAAGCCCTATTACCAAACCAATAACCCATGAAGTCATAATACAACCATCTAACAACACAACGATGAACGTACAGAATGTGGTGGTCACGTTGTCTGAGGTGTCAAGCTCACACTAGACTTGAGTTTATTTATTCTTCATTCATCCTAAATTGGGGATAGTTCATACGAACATTAATACGCGTAGCACCAAAAACATAACTTTTTTTTAAAGATCATATTTACCTTTATTTTTTATTTTTTTTAAAAAGGTCATGTTTACCATAATACTTTTATTTGTTTTTTTTTTAAAGATCCTGTTCCAACTTGTACTTTTTAACCTATTTTAGTTCATGACCTAGAAACTAAGTTCACCCAGAACAGCATACTTAACATTTAAACGCCCAACCATCGCATTTGGAATTTATATTACCCGAGTAACGGACATTAACATATGTCATATAGTTGTTTCCTTGGGTCAAACAAGGGACTCCTTTCGGTCAGCGGTCGATCTAGTAATGCCCTTAAAGCCTTCTTGTCATATTTTATGTCGTGATACAGATCTTTACAGTTTTATTCTAGGCTTGTAATGTATTTATCTTCGATCGTCAAAAATCTAGGTTTTTCCGAGTTCAACATTTTACTACTTAATAACCTAAACGTCATTGTCCTTACACTGGACCTGACAATTTTATGACTTAATGTGATTTCGAAGGAAAAAATAAAAAGGGTTACAAATTCATTGAAGACCTACCTTTTGTGTGGTTTTATTTGGACCATATATATATATATATATATATATAGTTATATATATATAGTTATATATATATATAGTTATATATATATAGTTTTATATATATAAATATAGTTATATATATAAAATACATTACATAATAAAATACAGGATACAATATATATGTACGTATTGATAGAAAAGGGGAGGATGCCAAAAATAATTATGGAAATGAGGTATGCAGGAAAAAGACCACAAGGGAGGTGAATAAAGAAAGGGGAGGAGAGGCTGGTAAAAAGTGTGAAAGTGAGAGAACAAGAATAGTGGAGGAAGGAAGTATTTTACCTAACTGACCCGGCCACAGACTGAAAACAGTTGATGGTGATGATGGTGATGTTGCATTATGTTACCTTTTCTAGCTATTCACTTCTAATTAAATTACATAGAGTATAAAACAGAAAAATCATATTTTGGACAAAATTTAATGGCACATAGGTGGAGGAAGAATAAGAAACCATTATTTAAAAATATATATCACCATTTTATTCGGCCCAGATTCAAATGGTGACCTCTCGGTTACCAGATATCTAGCCTATGCCTTGTATTGTGTGGCCACTATTGTGAAAACAAAAAACTAGAATAGATTGTTTTTGTTTCACACAAAACAACGGTAACATAAACAATTATTTTTTCAACTAAACCCTTTCCTTTAGATCTTCACATACTATTAATTATACTTTTTCAAATTGAAATTTCAATCAAACTTTTCTGCTCCAATTTTCTCTGATTCCAGCAATGTTTCTATTATATTGACCCTCGATAAATATTCTAGTTAGTATTAACCATAGTAATTAAAAAATTAAACCAATTGAATCTATTTTATAGCCACTATTAGTTGTACTCTCACATAACATCCCACTATCTAGTTGATTTTCGTGTCAGTTGTGGTCAATAATTGATGTGCATTTTTAACACACAATTTATCAAACAAAAATTGACAAAAAAACTCTAATATATGATAAATTTGTATGCAATTGCTTGTTTTTTAAAATATTTTAATTATCTTAATTTCTAAATTACGCTCAAATTTTGAAGAATTTTTCCACCAGAATTTCCAAAGGGGAATCTCCAGCGAGTAGGTTCCGTGAGAGAGCGCCCCCCCCCCTCCCCTCCTCCGTCTACCCTTTAGAAAATCCTGGCCAAGACCTTTCCATCTCCCCTCCCAAAAATCTGGAATGCGCGTCTGATCATATTGTTAACCAATCGCAGTGTTAACACTTCAATATTTTGGTTTATATAAATAATTAATAAATCATTAAGATTTTGAGAGAATGTAAATAAAATTATCTGTATAACATTATTCTTAACTATTTTTACTTTATCAAATAAAGATAAAATATTACAATTGGGAAAACAATCTATCTCGAGGTTATACGACAAATTTTGAGGTTTTTTATGAACACGAACCCAGAAAAGTTGATTTGAACATTTTTTGTTCCCATGTCTGTCTGTCTGTGTCTAGCTGTCAGACTATCCATGGCCACGAATCCAAAACTGTTAGATGAATTTTATTCAAACTTGATATATTGCTATTATAGGGCTATACCACAATTTTTGTGCTACCCTAGCCCTTAAATTAAGGATAATCTAATGATGAGTAACTCTTAAGAATAAAAATAAATAAATCGAAATTTTCTCAAACGATTTTGTTTAAAATACACATCTAGTCTTTTTTTTGCATAGCAAATAGCGCTATATAATTTGTTTTTGAGCTACAATTCATCGAAGGGTAGTTTTCTGGACTTATTTTTCAAAAACTTGAAATATTTAAATATATTAGCCCTAGCGATTCGGTTTCAAATTAATATTTTTGGAGTGTTTGACATGACAAATAGCCCTGTATACGTAATTTGTTTTGAGTAGAAATTCTATAAAGTGTCTTTTACTGAGTAGTGATTTTTGAAAATTCAATTTATTTTGAAAATAAAAATGTCTATAAAGATTTTGCTTAAAATGTAGACCACGGGAGTGTTTTGACATGCACATGACAAATAAAACTGTGCACTAGTTTTGGGAGGGAGATTTGGCTCCGATTAGTTTACAGATGACTTATTTTTTTAGTTTGAAAATCTAAATAATGCCTTTAGCGATTTAGTTCAAAATATATACCGGAAAACTATTTTTCATATCAATAATAATTTATCTTTATTTATCTAAAATAAATTAATTTAAGGGTGTACTTACAACAAAATTGAAAATTTGAATGTTCTGGAAATTGACCTTCAAGACTGAATTTAAATGGGAATATGGGAACAGTTTTTCATAATAAATAAAAACACCTTTTTATTTTTACAAAATAACAATTAATATTAGGGTAGCTTACAAAAAAAATATTTTTTAACATTTTCATTTTGTTAAATATATTTTAACAATTTGGTTTAATACTTTATACATAAAGAGTGATTATTCTGATTAACAATCTGATGATTGTTTTTATGACTAAAACTTATTATGTGTAGTTAACTAAAAACTCATTTTTTGAGAATTTTCTTTCAATCTACAATGCACAACATGAGAGGGTGTATGTGTATTTTATATCTTCAGATATCGTAGCAAACCAATATAACTCTCATTGCACTACAAGTGAATCAAATCAAAACAATTAGTTTTTAAGCCTTATAAAATTAAAATAGACCACAGTTCAATTTTTACAGGGAAAAAGTGATTGTCCTACCAGTGATTACTTCCATTGTCCTACCAGTTATTACCCTCAATGACCTACCAGTTATTACTCTCAATGTCCTACCAGTGATTACCCTCAATGTCCTACCAGTGATTACCCTCAATGCCCTACCAGTGATTACCCTCAATGCCCTACCAGTTATTACTCTCAATGTCCTACCAGTGATTACTTCCATTGTCCTACCAGTTATTACCCTCAATGCCCTACCAGTGATTACCCTCAATGCCCTACCAGTGATTACTTCCATTGTCCTACCAGTTATTACCCTCAATGCCCTACCAGTTATTACCCTCAATGCCCTACCAGTTATTACCCTCAATACCCTACCAGTTATTACTCTCAATGTCCTACCAGTGATTACTTCCATTGTCCTACCAGTTATTACCCTCAATGTCCTACCAGTGATTACCCTCAATATCCTACCAGTTATTACCCTCAATGTCCTACCAGTGATTACCCTCAATATCCTACCAGTTATTACCCTCAATGCCCTACCAGTTATTACCCTCAATATCCTACCAGTTATTACCCTCAATGCCCTACCAGTGATTATTCTCAATATAACAATTATAAAATACTCTTGTGACATTGTTGTTTTCTATAGATATTAGATTAATTGTATTTTAATATTATTTTATTAGTTTTAAATTGTGTAAATTTTTACCCATTGTGAGAAAGTTTGGGCAGTAGCGCTAAACTTGCATTCAATATGTTCTTGAAATGGTAATCCAATGAATATTCTTTCAAATTTACTCATATCTAATATTTACCCTGGGACCATTGTATTTTAAGAGAAGTTTAAGTAGCACTACGTCCCCAAAATTGGGCCATCAATGTTTCCCCCACAAAATAATACTCTTCAAGGCTAGTTTACACACATAGTGTTAGTTCAGCCTGCTGCTATGTTGATCTTGTATTTTTTTCTATGTTTTTATAATATATATTTTTTTACTCGTCTCGTCTGTGGTTTGTGATGTAAAGAAAGCAAGGAGGAGTATGTTTTCACTGTCCTGTTCTGCTTTGCTAAGGTTATGTCAATGTACGTGTGGACCAAGTCTTGTGTAGATCTGTCAGAAGGTATTGAGAGGTATTTCACTGCTTACTTGGATGAGAATAGGATGTTTCAACAACCAGTTGACTCAAATTATTGTTATTCATGGTTGGATGAATCAGTTTATTGTTCATACAATTACACTCATAACCCACTTGGGTGGCCGCATGGTCTAAGGCGCTACTCTAGCAGTAGGTTCTGCCAGTGACGGGGAGATCTATATTCGAATCTAGGTTGGGTGAGGGTGGTTTTTCCTAAATGATTTTACACTCTCACTCCACGTAAATACGGGTACATTTTCCTATTAATATAATGTTCCTAGTCCCTAAGACTATTAGCTTATAACCCACCTCGGTGGCTTAGTTGGCTAACGCGCTTGTCGTGTTGAGCTCGACTGCTGAGGACGGGGAGATCGAGGTTCGAATCTCGGTCGGGTGAACTGAGGGTGGTTTTTCCTAAATGGTTTTCCACTCTCCCTCCACGCAAATGCGGGTTCACTTCCTCTA
The DNA here is from genome assembly GCA_902141385.1 of Timema californicum. NCBI lineage: Eukaryota > Metazoa > Arthropoda > Insecta > Phasmatodea > Timematidae > Timema > Timema californicum. The sequence continues at coordinate 88,686 of CABFOW010001859.1, forward strand.
ATTCAACCTTCCCAATTCCTAATCCATTAGAGTAATTAGTACGTAAAGCGTATAACCAGAACGGGTAGTAAGACGTGGTGCTAAAAAAAAATCTTCCTAGTCCCTAAAACTATTAGCTTATAAATCGGACGTGTGGTAAGACGCGGTGATAAATAAACAACACTCACACAAGATATGTAGAAGGCTTTGTACTTTTTTTTTAATAAATAAATTTGAATAATCAAAATAGCTAATTAAATGGGCCTATTGGTTTTGTTATGCAGTTTTAATTTCTGACATATGTGTCAACGTGTGTCACTCTTAACAATCTTGTACTCAGATCTTGTGTTTGTTGCGCTCAGTAATAATCTTTCGACATAATTTTAATAGGTATTTCAAATAATACTCAAATTATTTGGACTTTAGTTGGAATACCTCAGGAAATTATTGATCCAAATCCACCTCGGTGGCCACATGGTTTAAGGCGCTACTCTCGAAGTAGACAAGGCTGCCAATGACGGGTAGATCAAGGTTCAAATCAGGTTGGATGTAGCTAAGGTGGTTTTCCTATATGTTTTTCCACTTTCTCTCCACACAAATTCGAGTACATTTCCTATAAATATAACCTTCCTAAACCGTAGAAACATAAACGAAATTAGTCCATAAGCGTATGGCCGGAACGGGTAGTAAAACTCGGTTTAAAAAAAAATAAGGTGACCTGGCGGTCTAGGGGGTAAGGTGTCTGACTTCTGTGCTGGGGTACGGGGTTCAACCCTCGGTCGCGGGACAAATTTATCTTATTGCCAAACCCTTCCTTCACCTCTGACAAGACATCTTGTGAATGTGGGGAATGCCAGGCCTCCACTGTGGTTCGGATCCCACGTTAAACTGTAGGTCCTCCATTTCATCTCACAATCACCCTACCATTACGCATTAGCGTAAGTGCGTATAACCCGAACGGGTAGTAAGACGCGGTGCTAATAATATTTTTTTTTCCTTTGTTGCATGGACAAGGTGGGTTACAAGGACTTTTGGCCGTGTTTTTGTGGCGTGTAATAACACAGTGAGTTAGTCTCGCGGTCATAGGGTGGTCGAGAATCAGTGGACTGGGCCGCCTAGTTCCGTCCCAAGAGTCAACACAGTGGTAGGTAGCTCGCCGAGGTGGAATATTGACATAGCTCTGACGGGAGATGCAAGAACTGTCCAAAACAGGAGCGGAGCACCACCAAGATCACTTCTTCCACCATTCGTGAGATAGTGCTCTGGAAATAACGGGGATAGCTGGCAATAACCCTCTTAGGTGGCCACGCGGACTAACGCGCTACTCTCGCAGTAGACTAGACTGATCGGGAGATCGATGTTTGACTCCCGGTTGGATGTACTGAGACTTGTTTAGTCAAAATGGTTTTACACACTCCCTCCACACAAATATGGGTAAATATGGGTAGCGTAATTAGTATATAAGTGTAAAAACCGAGCGGGTAGTAAGATGGAGTGGAAAAAAAACTGACAATATTGTGTGCTAGTAAACAAAATATTAGTTTACCCAGTTTATTTGTTTATCATGTATATTTATCTATCACTAGACCCTCCCCTCACCCCCGCATTATTATTTTCAACACATATATTGAAGAATCATCATAGACTCTACCATAAAATATGAATGACTATCGACATTTTTATGAGGAATAAATTTAATTTTCAAAATAAAATATAGCCTATGCTACTCGCTGATAATGTAGCTTTAATATTGGTGAAAGAATTTTTTAAATCGTTCCAGTGGTTTTTGAGTTTATCCATTACAAACAAAAAAACAAAAAATCAAATCTTTCCTCTTTATAATATTAGTGTAGATGTTATTTTTCATTACCACGTCTTACTACCTGTTCAGGTTATCCACATATATAATAACTACTCTAGTGAGGTAGGGTTGAGGAATGGAGCATTTTAGAGGTAATCTATCCGCATTAGCGTGGAAGGAGAGTAGAAAACCATTTTAGGAAAATCATACTCAGTAGACCCAACCGGGAATCGAATCCTGATCTCTCCAGGCCAGTCTAACATGAGAGTGACGCTTCAGACCATTTTACCACCGAAGCGGGTGTTTATGGTTTTGTTGGGTTTATGAATAATACCTAAAAAAAGTGACTTTTGAAGATAATATGATCTGGCAGATGAATACGTGAAAGTAGACCTTGGGAATTTTTAGCTGCCAGTGTGGACTGTACTTACCTAAGCTACGAGATAAATGGTGTAAGACATTTTAATACATGTGTGTGGCGGATATTAAAATTATAATAATAATAATTATATATATATATATATATATATTATTATTAATAATAATAATTTTATATATATATATATTATTATTATTATTATTATTATTAATAATATTAGCACCGCGTCTTACTACCCGTTTGGGTTACACGCACTTACGCTAATGTGTAATGGTAGGGTAATTGTGAGATGATATGGAGGACCTACAGTTTAACGTGGAATCCGAACCACGGTGGAGGCCTGGCAATCCCCACAGATGTCTTGTCAGAGGTGAAGGAAGGGTTTGGTAATCAGATAAATCTGTGCCGGGACCGAGGATTGAACCCCAGCCGCCGAATATTTAAAGAAAATATACTCGCATGAAGAGATTATAAATAAACCCACTAATGTTACTTTGTACTTGTCAAGCCACTCCCACCACTTACGGTTGAGGTTCGAATCCCGGCCATCCCGTCAACTGTAACCAACTCAAATTAGAGTTATAGTATCTACGACTCCTGATGCAGGTGCTAATAAAATCAATCAATTTTTTTATCAATTATTAAAATAAGTAAACTCCCTAAGAAATTGAAATGATTTAAAAACAACACTTTTGAGACAAAAAATCAATATTCGGAGTGTGAGTTTGAGTTAAGAATACAATTATGAAAATGGGAAAACAGACCCAAAAGTAAATGATAAATGTTTTTCTTGAAATATACATTGCAACAATTAAGGATAGTTTTGATTTAAATGGAAGGGATTTAGGGCGAAAAAAACTCTAAATCACGTATTTATTTTCCTAACTTATTGTATAATTCAATTTGACCAAAATGTATCTTAAAAGATTGAAAATATCCGTCATAAGGCTCTATAATTTATGTTATAATGAATTGTATATTTTAATGATTCTCTTATTTGTCCAAACTACATGTATGCCTAGAATATGTATCTGAAGATTATTATATTACTACACTTTAATCTTATGTTTCTGACATAATTAATTGATGTTTTCACATTGACTCTTGCTTTACTAAGACGTCTAAAAGACTTAAATCTCTCTCTCTCTTCTTCACCAAGAACTATCTGAATGTGTACGTCTGAAACACTCAACAAAACTTGTAAATTTTTATCTGTGTGTGTGTGTGTTTGTTTATAAACACCTAAATACACTTCTCATAATCTATCCTTTAAAATGTGGACGTGTTAATTAAATCCATTCCATTAATATCCCAGCAAACTGTTTTATCAATGATAATATATTATTATTATTATTATTATTAGCACCAGCGTCTTACTACCCGTTCGGGTTATACGCACTTACGCTAATGTGTAATGGTAGGGTGATTGCTAGATGAAATGAAGGACCTACAGTTTAACGTGGAATCCGAACCACGGTGGAGGCCTGGCCTTCCTAATGATAATATAGCTGTGTGTGGAATGCAAGGGCTCCGCCGTGGTTTGGATCCTACGTTAAACTGTAGGTCCTCCATTTCATCTCACAATCACCCTACCATTACTCATTAGCGTAGGTGCGTATAAACCAAGCGGGTAGTAAGACGCGACGCTAATAATAATAATAATAATAATAATAATAATATAGCTACACATGGAGCAGAGATGGTATAAATATATTATTCTGACACTGTTATGGAGTAGGGCATGGACTGTAGTTCGAGGTATAGACTTGATAAATATTGATTTCCTCGACTTGGCTTGTAGTCGGTGAACCCAGAAAGTACGTCAAAGAGTTAATTTGAATTCCCTGACTACGTATTCTACTTACGATCTAAAATTTTCTATATAACTCTTTTTGTATGTACTCCATTACTGTTTACACCCTGTGAGCCGGGTAAGTTTTAATTCTAGCCATATACTTCCCACTACCGGCTTGCTAGGCCTGTCGTAGTTTCATATGTCTAATAATCTAACTTAAGACTAGGACAAGCACAATATCCAGTCCCTGACCGTTAATGAATCACTGAGGTAGGGTAAACCTACATTTCACCAATGACTCATTTTTCGGCCATACCAGGAATCGAACCCGGCACCCTTAGCTCAGTATACAGACATGCTACCGACTGAGCTAAAGTGTCAGATTGTGTATAGAGTTTATTTAGGATTAATTTTATTTAATTTTGAATTTGTCTTTGGTTAAGCTAGGCTAAGTTGTTAGTATTCAAATAGCCGAAGTTATTGTTTATGCTTCTTGCTAATTGTACAAGTGGCAGCATGAAGCAAACTCCGAGTCGAAGGTGGCTGCGTTATCTGATAGCTCGTGATCTTAATAAAGAAATCACGCATTGGTAGCCGACGATTTCCGCACGTCCATCATATACTCTGCCTTAAAATATGAGGGAAGAACTACCCTGGGCACGGGACGATTTTCGGGTAGCTCAGTGATCAGATAATTGGTGTACTAAGCCAAAGGTCCCGGGTTAGATTCCCGTATCCATGTGTAATTTCTCAATTTTCAGAATATAAGTTGTGGTTGTTTATTACAGGTTAAGTCGGTCGAGTTTCACTTTCAGCGACGACACCTCTTTCCAGAGAGATTGCTGTGTATTAACAGTGAAGGTCACTGGAGAGAGAAACATTAGTTCTAGTGTATTCAAGATGGGCTTAACATTTTATTGGCATCGCGTGACTAAACCATTCCTCTTAGCGCTTAACTCATGACGGTAAGGATTCATTTTTAGCAAATAGTAATAATATTTTATCTCACAACAGCTAGTGTTTTTGTTGTTGTCAGATTTGAGAATTGGTTGTAAAATTAACAGAGTTAACAGGATTGAGAATGGGTAGTGAAAATAACCTGGTTGGTAGCCCTTCTCAGGATTGAAAATTGGTGGTGAAATTATCGAGTTTGTGAACCTTATAAGGATTTAAAATGGGTAGCCAAAGGAGTAGAGTTGTTAGTCCTTCTCAAGATTAAAAATGAAAAGTGAAAGTAACAGGACCAACATCCCTTTTCAAGATTTAAAATAGGTATTGAACGTAACAGGGCATGTGTAAGGATTGAATATGAATGGTAAATGGAACAGGTTTAATTTCCTTTCTCAGGATTGAAAATTGGTGGGGAAAGGAACCAAGTTGATAGCCCTTGTCAGGATTGAAAATTGGCAGGGAAAGGAATCATGGTGAAGCTGTCTGGAGAGTTGGAGAGGGATTGAGATCGAGTCAATATTTTTTCACTGCCATTTTGGGATGTACGTATATATATATATGTGTGTGTGTGTGTGTGTGTGTGTGTGTGTGGTAGAGATGAGGAAAGTAGAATTGAACGGAAATGTACAAGCATTTTCGCAGAGGTAGAGTGAAAATATATCAAAGCCACGTTAGTTACATCTGACCGGGATTCGAACCACTATCTACCCGTCTTTGGCAATTCAGCCTGTTGCGTTATTAACACCTTGGACCATTCAACCAACGAATATGGTAAGCGAGAGCTAAATGAAATATTGAAATCTCTGAAAACAATATTAAATACTTTTGTCTGCTTTGATAAATTTTTTTCAAGCCATGTCGGGAATCTAACCGTGGACCCACAATTCACTATTCAAAAAGGGCCACCGACTAAAATCAGCCACGAGATCCCTGCCTTATGGAGAGTAGCGAGGCGGACTACACTCAAACCTGATGGTATCAAAACTTGTTAGTGAGGATGCTAACAGCTGAATAGTAAATTTAAAGTGGTTAGCGTTTGGTTCATACTGGCGCCAGGTAAACCTCTACGGACGACAGTAAAATTAAAGTGTTCCGAGGTCTCCAGAAAGGTGTGAGCGGCTTGCACCAGGGTCTTGGGTTGATGACTCCAAACTATAATGACGAGAGGACCTCAGGCGACAGACCAACGACTAACATCAGTCGTGTTGACCCTCCCTCCACCACATTTCCTCCACCTTCTGGCTCCATACTTTGAATGCTCCGATATGTTCACTTGCTGCTCCTTGCCTGCTAGGCAACACCACGTGGCGGCGGAGTAGAGAGGGGGGAACCAGTGGTCTTGAACAATGATTGAGATCTTGAACCCGACCGTCAGAAACGGTTGCTCGTGAATTTAGAGAGATATGAAAGAGAGAGAGAGTCATCGACCGGACACGAGTGTTACTAATTGATAACCACTTCTGAATCAACTGGTCCCGTGGTGTAGTGGTCAGTGCACCTAACTAAGAGTTCTGGGGTCCCAGGTTCTATTCCCAAACGCTCACCAGTGTTTAGTTAACTAGACTTATGCTAGGTTTAAGCTATTATTACTAGCCCCGCGTCTTACTACCGGTTCGGGTTATACCCGCTTACACTGATGTGTAATGGTAGGGTGATTATGAGATGAAATGGAGGACGTACAGTTTCACGTGGAATCCGAACCACGGTGGAGACCTGTCATTCCACACATTCACAAGTTGTGATTAATAAACGACTTGTCAGAGGTGAAGGAAGGGTTTGGTGATCAGATAAACCTGTGCCGGGACCGAGGATTAAACCCCGGACCTCCAGCACAGAAGTCTGACACCTTACCCCTAGACCGCTAGGTCACCCTTCAGGTTTAAGTGTTTCCACTGGTTTCACACCCTCATACTCACTATCACCATCACCTCATTCCTTCGGGACATGGAAAGGATGTATGATTAGTACATTCAGGCGTCCCCTGGGCAACGGTACATTAGTAATATTTACACTACTGGGCTACGTAAATTGTAACTCTGACGAGCCATATTATTCTTATTTTCACTTTTTAATCAAGATTCCTTTTTTACTCGTGCTGTGAGCAAGGTGGTAGGAATGTGTATGTTCTAAAGCGTTGGGCGTCCATCTCTGAGAGTTGTGCGTATATTAAGGTATTTAACATGAACGTTCAAAATCAGACGTGTCAAACTCGTTTGATCATAATGTAGGCTACACATTGGGAGTTTTAGATAATTTTTAATATTATTATTACTATTAGCACCGCGTCTTACTGCCCGTTCGGGTTATACGCACTTACGCTAATGTGTAATGGTAGGGTGATTGTGAGATGAAATGGAGGACCTACAGTTTAACGTGGAATCCGGACCACGGTGGAGGCCTGGCATTCCTCACATTCACAAGATGTCTTGTCAGAGGTGAAGGAAGGGTTTGGTAATCAGATAAATCTTTGCCGGGACCGAGGATTGAACCCCGGCCGCCAGCATAGAAGTCTGACAACTTACCCCTAGACCACCAGGTCACCTACAATTTTTAATAATTGGAAGTAATTCCATCTAGGTACCTTGATAATGAAATAAGCAAAAAATATTCACCACTGACAAAACAATAAGACTCAGCCTCTTTTTTTCACCAAAATTTTCAAACCTTTTATTTGCAGCAAACTGAAGAGAATGTCGTGCTATAAATCTTGTGCTAAAGATACTTCCATATATGCTATTTTATTTATTTGCCTTTCTTAAAGTGCACTTTCTGAACCTACTGATTATACCAGAACACGAGAATTTCTATGAGCGAGAGTGAAAGGCATAACAATTTGGCCGGGAAAGGTATTTTCGCATACGTTCCAGACTTCTTTTACATACCTCAATCGACATGGGTCCGACGGATTCACCTCCTCTTCGAAGGAATTTGTGCTATGAATTTTTATCGCTCAAGAAAAAAACCCGTTGAACTCGGCTGGATGCGAACCTACGGACATTGGGTCCTAAGGCGAGCTGAGATAGACTTAATTTAAGTTGAAAAATGTATGTCCATAAGCCGAGATTTCTTGAGTGTTTGGTTTCATTTCATGTGAGAAAACCAACTGTCAACAAAGAATCTTGTACTGCCAAACGCTGCACGCGTTAGGCACTAATTCGACAACTTTTGGGAATTGATTCATTTACAAAAAAAAGTAACAAATTCGGTAAACCTAAATCAAGATTTTTCCAAATTATGCCAAATTCCTAGATATCATGTTCTCAAAATTTTCATTTCTACTACGTTTAAAAACAAAAAGTATCTCAGTGTTTATTGGTTCACCATAAGAGCCGTGGGCAGCAAGTCTTGCGTACGTGTTCTAAATATAGTTTTTTTTTGTTTAGCGTGTGGTATTACTGACCGGGAGGGACATTATATCCGGTTAGGTCGCTTGTATATAGTCTATTAGCCGTTCTGGTGGCACAGAACGTTACCCAGGGTACACCAGAGGAGGTTGTCTACACGTTCCGGCAATGGTATGATGGGATGATATTGAATATGGAGGTGTGGATCAGTGGGAATATTAAACCCAATTTACCAACCCCTGGTGACTATTGGGATAATTCCCCTTCAGAAAAAAACAACTCAAAGTACCAGCCGGAAATCTAACCCGAGACCACTAGGCTTGTAGCCAGGTGCACTGACCACTACATTACGGGGCCGTGGATAAAATAATAGCAGCACATGACATACATACTAATTTAACTTGAGACAGTACAATTAATACTTACTACACACCTTGCCATAACGTCTAAATATTTAGCCTAATTTTGCTCTGTATCTTATTATTCTCCCAGGCTATCCGCGTTTATTTTCTTTAATAGAACAGGGAGGAATTATTTATATCTTAGACAAAATGTACACACATTTTCTCAGATGAAGAATGGGAGTCAATTTAGGTAAATTTTCTTTCAGTACACCCAGCAAGAATTTGAACCCTGACCTCCCGTAACTGATAAACATGACTACAGTAGCCTGATGGCTTCTTTGGTGCTGACTGACAGCTCACAGCTGACTTCTTACAAACATTTAGGTATATACCTAAATGTTGACCATCAAAAGTGACTGCTGCTAAACACATGTTTTTGCATATCATATGGTTCGGCGTAGGGATACATAATTTGGTCTGATAACTTTTCAAAGCTTTTATTTGTCAGCTGTCAGCTGTCAGTCAGCACCAAAGAAGCCATGGGGCTACTGTATATGAGCCCAACATTAAGTCTAGACGGTGCGGGATTTAGAATTTACTAATTTTATAACATGATTAACTTAAAGGCACTGTAGAAATCGTAAATGACTTCGTAGGCATTATACTGAATTGAACCAGGGTCGTCTAATATAGTTGCCACCACTTATCCACGATAAAGGACACCTTTTATAGACTTTTCTGGTTCGAGTCCCGGTGAGAGGTTGACTTTTTTTAGTCTTAATTTAGTGTAAAAATAAACTAGATACCGGCGTTTCAGCATTTTCTTTAAAGCTGTTACCCGCCTCGGTGGCGTAGTTAGCTAACGGGCTAGTTTTGTGTGGATCTAAGCTGACGAGGACGGTGAGATTGAGGCTCGAATCTCGGTCGGGTGTACCGAGTTTTTATTTTTCCTAAATGGTTTTCCACTTTCCCTCCACCCAAATGTGGGCTCACTTCCTCTAAATTCGACCTACCCAGTCCCTAACTCATTAGCGTAATTAGTACTTAAGCGTATAACCTGAACGGGTAGTAAGATGTGGTGCTAAGTATTATCATTAGTATCATTATTATTAATTATTATTATTTAAATCTATTGTCTCAAGAGCCAAAAACATTGGTTTGAGATTAAAAGCCTTTAAAAAAAGGATTTAAATAGAATGTTGTAATGAATACACATGCTTAAACTTATAGTGGACTCTAAATCACTCGTGCCTAGTCTATATTACTAAAAGTTGGATAGGTAAACTAGTCTTAAGCTACGGCCATGCTTGCGACCTGGTCACCACGACAAAAATACTACGGCCAGTAAAACACTTTCTTTGTACCCAAACGGGATCGAAACCCTCTGTCTCCTAGTCAGTGGCAAATATAAATATTGTAATCGTAAAAAAAAAATTCCAACTCTAGATTTTGTTAAAATGTCGACCCCATGAAACAGAAAAATAGTTTTCTTGATGCCTTCTGTCTGTCTGTCTATCGGGCTAGAGCCAAAACTATGCTACCATTCGCGTTAAAACTGGGTATTTATGGATTATAAAAGCCCCCCCCCCCTGAGGTTTTTTAAATGATATATTAGACCCTAAGATTAAGGGTAGTTAACTTATGGGGAAAAAAGATAAAAATTGATTTTCTCAAAATACAAAAATTTAATAAAAATTAATATAGTGTATCTAACCATTGTTTAACATTACAAACAAAATAACAATTTTCGTTTTCTCATGAAAAGGACACTTAACACGAATAGAAATTTCCAATTTTGATCATATATTCGCTTGTAAAGTTGTAATACTCTTAAATTTTATAATATTTTAATCTGCAATTTATATTTATAAAACTAATAGCTTCTGAGCGATAAGCAAACATATTTTTATGGAGTACTTAAGAAGTATGAAATTGATTTTTATGATCTTTGACTGACAATGTTGCTTCTTTTTTTCTGCAACTGTGTATATTATTTAGTTTCACACATTTTACGAGTTTTTAGTAAATGTATATCTTAAGTTGAAAGTGAGAGATTGTCTTTGCGATGCACCGTGTAGTTAATTTATTTTATTGATACATTAAACTTTGAATCTAATCAAGGACAATTTGGATTTTTTTAAGAATAAAAAAAATGTATATATATATATTTATTTATTATAAGGTTGGTAAATAAGTGAGTTTCATAAAGGGCGAAAACCACCAGGAAATGACTAAAGATACTATTATCCATCACATAAGAAAGAAATATAAGCCATTTATAAAAAACTAAAATTACTTTATCAATTAAGTTACAACACAGTTTTATCCAGTCCACCTCATTACGTAATATCCCTACCTTGAGATAGTTCCATCCAGTCAACCTCATTACACCCTCTCCCTATCTTGAGCTAATTCTACCCAGTCCACCTCAGTATACCTCTTTCAGGTCCATTCTAATGTTATCTTACCACCTGCGTATGTCTTCCTAATGGTCTCTTCCGATAGGGTTTGCCAGTCAATACCCTGAATATAATTCTAGATTCTCCCATTCACGCTGCATGTCCTGCCCATCGTAATCTACAATACTTTATTATCCTAACAATGTCTTGAAATAGTGCAGGGTGTGTAACTCTTCACTATGTAACCTCCTACACTCCCCATTAACTTTATTTTTTTAGAACCATATTTCTTCCTAAGCACCTTGTTTTCAAACAACCAAATTTGTTTTTCGTCACCTAAGGTAAGATATCACGTTTTACACCCATATAAAAACATCGATAAAATTATTATTTTGTATATTCTGAGATTTACATTCTTAAAAGCAGAGGAAATGTCACCAACGACCTGATAAAGTAGTAACATGCATTTCTTTTCTTAATTTTTAATCTAATATCATCATTGCTTTTAAGATTGTTGCTAAATATTAAGTTAAACCCATTAACCATATCAAATGATATGTTGTTCGCAGTAATCTCTAAGCTATTGACCCCAATATGTGTTTTCTGTGTGATCATATACTTATGTAGTCTTTCTAACCTCTAATAAAATGTCTGCATTTCTTGCAACAACTTCCTTACTATTACCCAAACAAAGCTAAATAAGCTGCATGTCCTCATAGCTGCATTTTACCGTTTAATGTCAATTTTCCCCTACTATCTTGCAATACCATAATGGCATACTCTAAAACTAGATTACAAATCAAGGGGGAATGTGCATCTCCTTGCTTAAATTTATTTTGTATTTCGAAACTATCTGATAAGTGACCTCCAGTCCGTACCTTGCCACGCGTATCAATAAACAAACATAAATTAGTTTGACACGTTTTTTTTTGGGAATTCCATATTTAACTAAAATTTCACATAACTTATTTTAACTGAATCTTAAGCCTTTTTAAAATCTATGCATAGTTTATGAATCGTCATGTTATATAATCCCACTTTTTTTTTCCCACCATCTGCCGGATTGTAAAAATCTGATCCATTATTTATTTCTTCGAGATACACACGAATGTTCCCCGATTAATTCTTGTACATATCTAATTAAAATACTGGAAATAAATATAATAACTTTGTTTTGAACTTGATCATTTGCCTACGCGTAGCACAGTTCCAAATACCATTAATCAAAATATGTACTTGCTATAGTTAATAATTATAGTAATAAAATAGTAGAGTTCGTTAACCTTTAATACATTCAGTGCAACATTTATTAGATGTCATGAAACGGATCATTGCAATTTATCTCTCGGATCGCAAATTCCTCGCTGGTTACAGTTAGGTCATAAAGACTGCCGTTGGTGGTTTCAGACCGATAGGATAGGTATATGTGGGAGGAACTGTGTAAAGATTATTGAGTAGGTAGTGTCTATTAGCTGTGTGCATTCGCAAGTTGAAGGGCAAATATTTTCAAATTTGGTAAGGAGAGTAGGATTTAATAATTTGATAATCCTCGATCCAGGCACAGATTTATCTGATTACCAAACCCTTCCTTCACCTCTGACAAGACGTGTATTAATCACAACTTGTGAATGTGGGGAATGCCAGGCCTCCACCGTGGTTCAGATCCCACGTTAAACTGTAGGTCCTCCATTTCATCTCACAATCACCCTATCACTACACATTAGCGTAAGTGCGTACAACCCGAATGGGTAGTAAGACGCGGTGCTAATAATAATAATAATTTGATAAGAAATTAACTATAATTGTCTATATAACTAATATAGTGTTTACCCACAATATTGTTTGACCCACAACAAACACTCAGTTATTATGAGTAGTAATTTTTAAGATACCAAGTTAAAAACAAAACGTTGAAAAACAAACATTTCTAATTTATTAAGGTGAGTATACCTTACAAAACCATTAAATAAAATGTTAGACCAAATAAAATTAAAGCTTTTTGTTTAGCACCGCGTCTTATGGGCCTTACACGTATGCACTAATTAAGCTATTCTACTATGGATGAGGACGATTGAATTTAGAGGAAGTGTAGCCTCATTTGCATAGAAGGAGAGTGGAAAACCTTTTAGGATAAAACTTTCAGTACACCCGACCGTAATCGAGCACCGATCTCCCCGTCACCAGCAGTCTAGCTAGTCTATTGCGAGAGTAGCGTGTTAGACCACGCGGCCACCGAAGCGGGTAATATTTTAAAAAAATAATTATTTTACTAAGTAATATTGTCAATTTTTAAACACAAAAAGATTTTTTTTAAAAGGTTAGAAAGGAATGAATAAAGCCCATTTATGTTAAGAGGAAGTAAAATGTATGAAGAATACAATAACAACGGAAACACCTTCCTTTATTCTGTCTTCTGTATTATTTTAGCGATGCTAGTATTTTACCCCACTAGTGCTATTAAATTGATATTGTTAATATATGTCAAAAGTAGCTGCTATATATCACATTACTTGGCGTATGAATATGTTTCTAGCTATAGATAAGTTTATTCCTTTGGAAATCGTACTGTGTCAAGACAAGGAGAACTATTTTTTTAAAGTTGTTAGCAACCGGTTCTCAATTTGTACGTATGTGTCATTTTTGAGAGTAGTTAAGTTATCAGTTAATTTTTGTTTAAAATTTGCATTGAGATAGTTGGTAGTTCGTGTCCAGATGATGCCTTGAGATGAGGACACGATACCGCTTCTGATCATGTTCATGATCATTGACGCCATTGTCGGTGACCTGGTGGTCTAGGGGTTCAATTCTTGGTCCCGGCACAGATTTATCTGATTACCAAACCCTTCCTTCACCTCTGACAAGACATCTTGTGAATGTGGGGAATGCCAGGCCTCCACCGTGGTTCGGATCCCACGTTAAACTGTAGGTCCTCCATTTCATCTCACAATCACCCTACCATTACACATTAGCGTAAGTGCGTACAACCCGAACGGGTAGTAAGACGCGGTGCTAATAATAATAATAATAATAATTGACGTCACTTTGTACTTGATGGGTTGACCAAACCACCTCTTGGAGAATCTGAGAAGATCCTTGAGGTATAATCAAGTCTTCAAGGATTTAAATTCCATAGGGTAGAGTAAGGGTGGTGCGTGTTTGCCAACGAGTGCACTTTAAATGCTTAGGAGGGGATAGAAAGGGATGAGAGAAAAGGCTAGTTTTTATGGCAAAACATTATTTTAGCCAAAATAAATAAAATATGTCTAGAGTAAAAACATATAATATTATTTTATTCTCATAGTGACCTCAAAATTTATTGAATGTATGTCTAAGGTATCCTGGAATTTAATGACAACTTTTTCTCTTAATTCACCATTTGAAGAAAATTAGACTATATTTGTACTAGAGTAATAATTTATTTATTTTATACAAAAAGTTTTTGCCATAAAAATAAATAAAAAAACACTCGCCTTTTCTCGCACCCACTTCCAACTCACCTTAATAACCCAAACTAGCTTATATGAAAACCAATTACACATACTAATGGTGTTAGAAAATGGTCAATGATCGGGTCATTTGTCAAGAGACACAATTATATAGCATCACATCCCACAACTCTTGAGAACTTCGTCTCTTCACTATAACAACTTATGAAAGCAAGGTGGCTTTTATACCCTACTCTTACTGTTCCCTCTTCCGCTTCTCCAAGCACACAACGCTTACGCTTTAATCCCATCGTTTGTCCATTACTATTATTATTATTATTATTATTAGCACCGCGTCTTACTACCCGTTCGGGTTATATGCACTTGCTAATGTGTAATGGTAGGGTGATTGTTAGATGAAATGAAGGACCTACAGTTTAACGAGGAATCCGAACCACGGTGGAGGCCTGGCATTCCCCACATTCACAAGATGTCTTGTCAGAGGTGAAGGAAGGGTTTGGTAATCAGATAAATCTGTGCCGGGACTGAGGACTGAACCCCGGCCGCCAGCACAGAAGTCTGACACCTTACCTCTGGACCACCAGGTCACCGTCCATATACAGCACTGTTTATTTTTTCATGTATAAATTACGAATTACTTGCTCTATAATCCATTTTTTTTTGTATGGATCCATGGTAGATTTTTTTTTAATTTCCGTGCTTTTAAAAATATTTCTACAGACCGTTACCACAAATAGCTTAAATAGCATGAGTTGAAGGCAGTTGAAAAAAACTATAAGAAACTAAGTGACAATAAACATTAATATTTGTGATAACAAAGGACCAGTTGTTGAATTATTTAAATAATTCACACTTTCTATTTCAGTGTTTGCTAACTTTCAGAGTAAAAGTAGACTACCTATATTTGCAGATGAAATCCTACATTGACACTCCGTTATGTGCTGGAGTTGGCAGCTTCGTTAAAAAAAAAAAGTACGAAACAAAACAGCTTAGACAAAGAACTCGTATTCTCGACCGTTAATGTCCCCGAAGACAAGATAATCCATTCACGATAAAACGTAACTGACGTCATTTTCTGCGCAAGTGCGCCAACCATTCATGCGTTAAACAAGAAATTAAGTTGGGCTGGAAGAGATCACGAGCTAAGATTATTAATTTTATTTTCTGTTTTTATGACAAATAAAATTATTTTCTCCAAAACAAATACAAAATTTTGGTTAATTTTCTACTCATAATAATCTTTTGAATATATCCGACACCTTAGCTCAGCTGGTAGCGTGGACGGGAATCGAACCCAGGACCCCTACTAAGTTAAGGGGTTCTAGGTTCGATTCTCGTCGTGGCCGCAAAATTTATTATTGGTTTAATGTAGGTTTAGTCTTTCACAGTGATGAATTAACGGTTGAGGACTGGATGTTGTGGCTGTCCTAGTCTTAAGTTATAATATAAGGCGTATGAAGCTATGACAGACTTAAGCTTTTAATAAAAAATATATAACTTGAATTAAAAGGACTGACAAATCCTACAGGCTGGAAAAAATAATGGAACTGGCGAACTGGGGGTGGTTTTTCCTAAATGGTTTTCCACTCTCCCTCCACGCAAATGCAGGTTCACTTCCTCTAATTCAACCTTCACAATTTCTAAGTCATTAGCGTAATTAGTACTTAAAGCGTATAACCCAAACGGGTAGTAAGACGCGGTGCTAAATAATAATAATAATATTTACAATCAAGGCAGAGAAAGGCGTAATTTATCTTGGTCGTCTTACAGCTGTTTATTATGAAAAGTTTGGAGTTCAATTACATTTATTAATTAGTATACTTGTATGATAGTATCATAGTAGGAAGAACAATATCCAGATTTAAAATAGGTACTAAAAATATCTGCCCAGGATCTATAGGGTCAGATAATGTTGTAGTCCAATGCATCTAAAGATATCAGCAGACAAATGGAACGGCATCGACTCGTATGTTATGAGGGAAAGGAGGTGGAAGAGATGTTGAGATCTGCGGACGTCTAGATCGGCGTCGACTCGCGCATCACTAGGGAAAGGAAGGGAAATAGAAGGCTGGAAGTCACCTCAATAGACTAATTTATTGGCACCTGTGGTTACGATGTCCCTTGGAGCTTTCGCTCAAAGCCCTTTAGTCACTCTAAAGTCAGCTGACGGTCCACCGATAAATATTCGGAGTTTTTTAATCTCAACCCTGATTGTTGGGATGATTTCAAGAGACTTATTTTGTGTTCCAATACGACATTAAATGTACCAAAAACAATTTGTTACTTTAAATGCTAATAGAGATAGTTTTACAATAGTAGATTTAATAAAATACATTTTGTAGGTGAATATTAAAATAGTAATTAATTAGTAAATGAATATTGTTACTCAAAAATAAATAATAAAATTATATGGATATACAATCCCTTTTCGCCATTTTAAGTTACACATCAATTATAAGAGGGGGGGGGGTCCCAACGATTTTAAGACGAACTGGGGGTGGTTTTTCCTAAATGGTTTTCCACTCTCCCTCCACGCAAATGCAGGTTCACTTCCTCTAATTCAACCTTCACAATTTCTAAGTCATTAGCGTAATTAGTACTTAAAGCGTATAACCCAAACGGGTAGTAAGACGCGGTGCTAAATAATAATAATAATATTTACAATCAAGGCAGAGAAAGGCGTAATTTATCTTGGTCGTCTTACAGCTGTTTATTATGAAAAGTTTGGAGTTCAATTACATTTATTAATTAGTATACTTGTATGATAGTATCATAGTAGGAAGAACAATATCCAGATTTAAAATAGGTACTAAAAATATCTGCCCAGGATCTATAGGGTCAGATAATGTTGTAGTCCAATGCATCTAAAGATATCAGCAGACAAATGGAACGGCATCGACTCGTATGTTATGAGGGAAAGGAGGTGGAAGAGATGTTGAGATCTGCGGACGTCTAGATCGGCGTCGACTCGCGCATCACTAGGGAAAGGAAGGGAAATAGAAGGCTGGAAGTCACCTCAATAGACTAATTTATTGGCACCTGTGGTTACGATGTCCCTTGGAGCTTTCGCTCAAAGCCCTTTAGTCACTCTAAAGTCAGCTGACGGTCCACCGATAAATATTCGGAGTTTTTTAATCTCAACCCTGATTGTTGGGATGATTTCAAGAGACTTATTTTGTGTTCCAATACGACATTAAATGTACCAAAAACAATTTGTTACTTTAAATGCTAATAGAGATAGTTTTACAATAGTAGATTTAATAAAATACATTTTGTAGGTGAATATTAAAATAGTAATTAATTAGTAAATGAATATTGTTACTCAAAAATAAATAATAAAATTATATGGATATACAATCCCTTTTCGCCATTTTAAGTTACACATCAATTATAAGAGGGGGGGGGGTCCCAACGATTTTAAGGGGGGCTCTAGCTCCTTCCTACCCCGACTTTTCAACACTCGTGGTATTCATACTACCTATTAAAAGTGGCCGTTGCAAATATTTGAGGTATTTAACCTATACTTTCTGAACCAACTGATTATGTTAGTCCTCGAGAACTTCTATGAGTGATACGAAAAGAGCCTTCCAATTTTACCGAGAAAAGTATTTTAACACACCTTCCAGGGTTCTTTTACATACCACAATCGACATGAGACCGACGGCTTTTAATCCCCCACGAAATAAGTTCATCACTCAAGTAAAATACGTTGAACCCAGCTGGGTTTGAACCCATGAAAATTGGGCCCTGAGGAGAGCACTCTACCCCAAGACCAGCGAGAACTACCGTTGCATATAACACCGCGTAAATATTTTTAAATTTGTTTTAGTATCTTTTGTAATTGTCATAAAAGTTCTTACATATCTAAATCGGGCTGTATCTAGAGATGATGTACGAGGCAGGACCAGACTCAGGACTGACCCCTTAAGAGCAGATTTTCATATTTCGAATACTTTGCGATCTAACTCGTCTCCCGTCCTCAAACCCGCGTGTCTTGAGAAGTTTAACGAAATGAGCCCAGGTACTAAAACAGGATCAGGGGACCTATGCTAGAAACACTTACCAGGGAGGGGGGGTGACGAATATTCTTTCCCCTACTACTGGTCCGAGCTACCCGCAGATTTACCCTGATGGGGGTAGAGAGGAATAGGGTATCATTTTAGAGTAAATACACAGTAGCCCCATGGCTTCTTTGGTGCTGACTGACAGCTCACAGCTGACTTCTGACAGTCAATATTTAGGTTTATACCTAAATTTTAACTGTCAGAAATGACAGCTGCTAAACACATGTTTTTGCAGATCATATGGTTCGGCGTAGGAATACATAATTTGGTCTAGTAACTTTTCAAAGCCGTCAGCTGTCATTCAGCACCAAATAAGCCATGGAACTACTTAAGCTTAATTTGCGTAGATACAGTGAGAAACCAACTAAAAAAAGAAAAACACCTCAATAAGTTCAGCCACGACCTCCCTGTCATCA
This sequence comes from Timema californicum, assembly GCA_902141385.1. NCBI lineage: Eukaryota > Metazoa > Arthropoda > Insecta > Phasmatodea > Timematidae > Timema > Timema californicum. The sequence goes on from CABFOW010001859.1 coordinate 107,604, forward strand.
TTACATCAGACCAGGCCATTTTTCTTAGCATCGCTTCTTAATACGCGTTTGGGTTATACGCTTATGTACTAATACGCTAACAGTTTTAGGGATTAGGAAGATTATATTTAGAGGAAGTGAACCCACATTTGCGTGGAGGTAGAGAGGTAAACCATTTTGTAAAAAAAAATGGCCTCAGTACACCCAACTGAGATTCAAACCTCGATCTCCCCATCATCGACAGTCTAGTCCAACACGAAAGTAGTGCGTTAGACCATGCGACCAACGAAGTGAGTCGGGCAATGATTTCACCTTAGTCCACGTGAACACTGATGAGCGCGAAAGAGAATTCGTCTCCATATCCCTTCTGTATTAGTCAAAAGCCATTTTGGTGTGGGGTTTACTCTTGGGGAATACATACCTTATTAGGCTCCTTATTGGTATGAACGTTGGTTTAATCATTCCAAGAGTTCAAAACAAGGGTGTAGAAAGCTATTGGTCGAGAGTGTTCTGTACCCCTCCTGGAATCTGATGGACACCCCTTAGAGAATGGAGGGTCCATATATGCACGCATAAAACCTATTATCAGCTAAAAATATAGTACAATTCTCTAGTGGACATCCCTAGAATAATTAGCCATTAGACTGTTGCCCATTCAACCTAGCAGAGACAGTAATGCCGTCTGACCTGTAAAGGAATACAGGGCGGATTTACAATGTAAATACCAAGTTGCAATCATGACTGTTAAGCTCTTTTTATGATTAATAACAAATGATAGCTTTATACTTCCATTTCAACATAATTGTAACACGCTTCGATGGCCACGTGGTCTAACGCGCTAATCTCGTGTTGGACTAGATTGACGATTATGGGAAGATCGAGGTTCGAATATCAATCGGGTCTAATGAGTTTTTTTTTCCTAAATGGTTGTCCACTCTCCCTCCACGCAAATGTGGGTACACTTCCTATAAATATAACCTTCTCCGTCCCGAAAACCATTAGCATAATTAGTACACAATCGTATAATAATTATTAGCACCGAGTCTTACTACCCGTTCGGTTTATACGCACTTACGCTGATGTGTAATGGTAGGGTGATTGTGAGATGAAATGGAGGACCTACAAACACATTCACAAGCTGTGATTAATACACGTCTTGTCAGAGGTGAAGGAAGGGTTTGGCAATCAGATAAATCTATGCCGGGACAGAGGATTGAACCCCCGGACGCCCAGCACAGAAGTCTGACAACTTACCCCTAGAACACCAGGTCACCTACACAAGCGTATAACCAGAGTGGGTAGTAAGACGCGGTGCTAAAATAAACCCCACATAATTCTCATAACGGCGCAAGATATGAAGAATAGCGCTGCAGGCTAGGGATGCTTAGTTCACTGACCCGGTCAATGTGGTGACCAAATTACGTGAGGCTCTTTAGAATCGAGAGCGTTAGGGAGGAGACATTTATTCAGCTCCACTTATTAAATAGACTGCAACCACAGATATAATTTTAAAATAAATTAGACTTCGGGTTACTCATTATTTTAAAGGTCGTTTACCCCAATGTTGTAAGAGGTTGAGGAAGGGCCCAAACAAATCTATAGCTATTAAAATAAAGGGAATTTAAACTTCACGTCATAAAGGTGGATTAGGGCTAGAAGTGGGTTCATTTTTTTTAAATGAGAAAGTTGAAGAATCTTCAGATAAATATACTAAACTTATTTTGCACCCTGTCCTAAGTACCCGTTCGGGCTATTAGCTTATAACTAATTAAGATAATATGTCAGGGATGATTAGGTCAGAATTTTAGAGGAAATGTACCCGTGGTTGGGTGGAGGGAGAGTGGTAAACCATTTAGGAAAAAACACTCACTACACACCACCGGAATTAGAACTCCTATCTCCGTGGTACCAGTTATCTGCATTTCAAACACAAGAGTGACACGTAAGGTCATGTGACCAGCAATGCGGAAGTAAAACTCTGTTTAAAAATGGGAAAAGTTGAGCTTTAAAATGTGAGAACTGATCAGTAATCTTGTAAATTAGACACAAACACACGCGTATTCTCTTTGCATAATAGCACACAGATGTAAATTCTCATCTTAGAATAACACACACACACAACACACACACACGTGTATTCTCGTTGCAGAATAACACACACACACGTGTATTCTCGTTGCAGAATAACACACACACACACGTGTATTCTCGTTGCAGAATAACACACGTGTAGTCTCGTTTCAGAATAACACACACACGTGTAGTCTCGTTTCAGAATAACACACACGTGTATGCTCGTTGCAGAATAATACACACGGTATATCCTCGTTTCAGAAATACACATACATGTATAGCCTCGTTGCAGAATAGCACACACATGTATAACCTCGTTGCAGAATAACACACACATGTATAACCTCGTTGCAGAATAACACACACATGTATAAACCTCGTTGCAGAATAACACACACATGTATAACCTGGTTGCAGAAATACATACACACTTATAACCTCGTTGCAGTAATAGCACACACACGTATAACCTCGTTGCAGTAATACACACACATATATAACCTCGTTGCAGTATATAACATTTGTTTACCACTCGTTACTGACTTAGCTCCAGGTACAAAGTCAACATTTTTTATAAGCCGTGGTGATAAGCCAATATTTTATAATAGGCAGTTTTCGTTCGTTGATAATGTCTTCCGAGCTTTTATCACTTTGAAAGTACTGTGAAATACGTTTTGATACGGTATTATCTCTTGATGTCAGTTTCTACGTAATCACTTAATAGTTTTACCACGTAGGCTCTTTGGAAAAACAGCCTATGGCGAAGCATGACATTGTAAAATTGAATTTTTAAATATTTCTGTTATTTATGTACAAATTCATATTTTCTCTGTTGACTTTCTAACCTGTAATTTTTTTTTGTCCACTTCGATGGTCGAATGGTCTAAGGCATCCCTATCTCAATAAACTAAACTACCGGTGACAGAAAGATCGGGGTTCGAATCCCTTTCGTGTGTAGCAAGGGTGGTTTTTACAGAATTATTTCTATTTACTTTCCATTAAAATTATGGTAAAATTCCTCCAAATTCAATATTCCTCAGCCCTTACCCATCTCCGTAATTAGTCCATATGATGGTTACTGGTTAGTAGTGCGACATTGGGGATAAAACAAGGTATTTAACTTTTACTCGACCTGCTCCGGTGTCCACGTGGTCTAACGCGCTACTCTCGTAGTAGACTATCGTGCCAACGATAGGGAGGTCAAGGTTCGAATCTTGGTCAGGTTTACTGAGGGTGGTTTTTTCCAAAATGGTTTTCCACTCTCCATCCACGCAAATGTAATAATATTTAGCACCGTGTCTTACTACCCGTTCGGGTTATACGCTTTAAGTACTAATTACGCTAATGGATTAGGAATTGGGAAGGTTGAATTAGAGGAAGTGAACCCGTATTTGCGTGGAGGGAGAGTGGAAAACCATTTAGGTAAAACGACCTCCAGTTCACCCGACCGAGATTCGAACCTCGATATCCCCGTCCTCAGCAGTCGAGCTCAACATGACAAGCGCGTTAGCCAACAACGCCACCGAACCGGGTCACGCAAATGTAGGTACACTTCCTATAATTATAATCTCATTAATCCTTAAAACCATTAGTACATAAGCGTATAACCCAAGCGGGTAGTAAGACGCGATGACAACAAAAAATGTGTACTTTAAGATCCATCTAATTATATCAGCTCACGACTTACAAACAAACTAATTCTAAAACAGACTCTTTACTGGGCTGCCTCCCGGTCGTAAATTTATCATTGTGAAAATAGAGAAGATTCAATTTGTTAAACGATACCTATTTTAACAACTACGAGAAACGAAACCAGGACTTCCAAGTCCAACCAGTATCGAAAACGGACCTCAAGTCTAGTCAAAATCGAAAAAGATCATTCAGAAATGGTCATCAAAAATCTTATTTTCAAAATATGTTATTTTTACAATAAAGTTTTTCGACAATTACAATAATGGGTTAGGGACTGGAAAGGATTTATTTTAAAGGAAATGCACCCGAATTTGCGTGTATGGAGAGTGAAAAACCATTTATCAAAGCCACTCTGAGTGAACCTGACTGGGATCGAACCCAAATCTCCCCGTATTTTACAGTCTAGTCCAACATGAAAGTAACGCGTTAGATCATGTGGCCACCCAAACGGGTTAAAATAATGTTAATGGCAAAAAATATACAAATATTTATTTCTATGTTAGTGATATTGTTTAACCTAATGCAATTTAAAAAAATATTCATTCTATATAAATTTTAATAAGTTGTGTTAACAGGAAGTTTTGAACCTCTTATTAAAGTTTATATTATAAGTTAATTGAAATAAATTGACACAGAATTATTTTTCATGGGTTACAATTTTTTTGTTTATATAATTGAAATGGTTCATGCAATTTTCTTTAATCTTGTACCAAACATAATTATGTTTATAAGTTTTTCTGAGCAATTCCTTCCCATTCACTTGAGTTAAATTATCCTTCCCGTAGAGCAAATGGAGTCAACAAAGTTTCTAGATAATCATATTTTCTGTTAGGAAGCTACTACCATAATTTCACAATCATTTGGATTTTAATGAGTTTTAAAAAGTTCTTTGAATAATTTCTCTTATTATTTTTATGTTATTAGAGTAAATCTTTAAAACCCTATTATGAATACAACTCTAATGCTAAAATATGTTATATAAGCATTACACATTTTTAACCTAGCATTTTAAAATAAAAATTTAAAATATTATTTTCTTGTGTTTATTGGCTATTCTGAAAACAAACTAATTGTGCAAAGATAGTTTCTAAGCTTACACATACTTTGGTTAACTTACAAAAAGTCTAGGTAACATATCGTCATTATTTTGGTGGACCTGTTTGAGGTATTTTATTATTATTATTATTATTATTAGCACCGCGTATTACTACCCGTTCGGGTTATACGCACTTACGCCAATGTGTAATGGTAGGGTGATTGTGAGATGAAATGGAGGACCTACAGTTTAACGTGGAATCCGAACCACGGAGGCCTGGCATTCCCTACATTCACAAGATGTCTTGTCAGAGGTGAGGGAAGGGTTTGGTAATCAGATAAATCTTTGCCGGGATTGAAGATTGAACCCCGGACCTCCAGCACAGAAGTCAAGACACCTTATTCCTAGACCGCAAAGTCACGTTTTTATTCAATAATTTTCCACTTTCGTTGTATACAAATATGGGTACATTTAAATTCAATTGTACCTGTTTCACCCCTATCCCATTAGTATAAACATACGTAAAGCCCAAAGGGACTTTCAGACTCGCTGAACGGAAACAAAAGTTATTGACTAATGTTTTGATTTCGAAAAACAGCCAACATCTGTCACGTGATCAATGTAGATATCACAAAAATTTAAAGCGTGGCCTCATATAATTTCTAATCCACTGTCCTGCTTGAATTTAACGAATACATATTAATTGTATTTAATATAAATATTTGCCATAGATTATGGGTTATTAAATATTATAAAATTGCTGACATATTAAGTAAATATTATTTTTAATTTACCACCGCGTCTTAATACATGTTCGGGTTATACGCTTATGTGCTAATTACACTAATGGGTTTTAGGGATTCTGAATACCATATATAAAGCAAGCGTATCCACATTTGCGTGAAGGGAGAGTGGAACACTATTTTGAAAAATACACCCTTGGTACACTTGGTCGAGGTTGGAACCTTGATCGCCCTGCCATCGATAGTCTAATCTACTGTGATAGAAGCGCGTTAGACCACGTGGCCACCGAAGAGGGTTAAAATAACTATCGAGTATTTAAAATTATAATATTAAAATACTAAAATAATATTCCTTTAACGTAGAGTGAGTGAGGGAACTGACTCACTGACTGCGGTCTAGGACAACTGGACGCTTAAAACAACCACTTTTTTAATTAACTATTTTCCTAGTGTAATGCAATTTACTTTTTATAATATATAAAAATACACAATTCTTTTCATATATTCTTCAATTAAAATTAAAACGCGATTAAATATTCATTTTTGGAGTTGTTTAATAAACATTAGTAGAAGAAAATTAATTAATTAATATTTATCAAGTTAACCGAACCTAATACAAGACCAAGAACATTTAAATTAAATATGATCTTGCGCATATTAAAAGAATGCATTTTTGCTTTTACTCATAACTTTTTAATTAAAAAGAAAAAGTTCATTGCATTATGCTAGAAAGAAGAGATTTTTTTAAAGAAAAAAAAGTGGGGCTACTTTTGGCGCCTAGTTGTCCCGGCATCCAATTGTCCCGGCTCCTAGTTGTCCCGGCACCCAATTGTCCGGATCAGCACTGACTGATCTTGATGCAAGGAGTGGGCCAGGCTATGCCAGAATATATCATATTCTGAAAATTTAAAAATGACACCTGGACATGGGAATCGAACCCGGGCCCTTTCGTTTGATTCCCGTGTACAGGTGTCATTTTTAAATTTTCAGAATATGATATCTAGATGGAGTAATCCTTACTAAAATGCATAAATAATATCTTTGGCTATTTGATTCATTTATGCCAGAAGAAGTAGAGTAAATCGTATCAACCTAGACTCAATACCAAGGCACTTTAGGACGTTAGTAAGAAGGTAACAGTTGAATACCGATATAATTGTGTTACGATTGCATTATCTGTTTTACTTACTGTCAAAATAATGCGTCTAATCTCTGTCCTGTCAACGGTAACTTCTATCCCCACCTGTGACGTATCTGATAAGCAGGCCCTCCTGCTTCCTGACAGATGATATTACCAAATGATGAGCCAGCACCATCTAAACCTGTGTTGACCTGCTGACCCACTCATCTCCCCGCTTGACCCCCCGCAGAGCACTGAACAACATGTTAGAACATGACATCCTCTACGGCATCAGGGAAAGTGATTGTCGGGCGTGGGGAAAGTTATTATTGGGGGTTTTTTGGGTGGGTTAAGCTGGGAAGGGGAAACAGGAGAGGGGGAAGAAGGGTGGTACACAGAACCCCGACACTACCGTATCACCACAACGCATACATTAATCTCATTTCCGTTCTCATATAAATAAATAACCTTTTCACCTCAATATTGTGATGGATCTTTAAGGTTTATATGCCCTGGAAATCAAAATGTGAGACTTATATTTGTCTGTCTTCATGTCTATTTCGTATTTTTTTTTTTCATTTTAATTTATTTGAGTTATTTAACGTGCACTTTCTGAACACGAATGATTATATCAGCACACTAACTTAAATTTAAAATACACACAAAACTGAACCCCCGTGCTTTACTTCATCACTGTGAAAGGTGAAACCAACATTTCACCAATGATTAATTTCTCGACTATGACAGGAATCGATTCCCGGACCCTTAGTTAAGTGGACAGATGCGCTACTGACTGAGCTAAGGTGTCGAACTGTTTAAAATTAAAATGTGAAAATAGATTCAATATTATTATTATTAGCACGACGTCTTACTACCCGTTCGGGTTATACGCACTTACGCTAATGTGTAATGGTAGGGTGATTGTGAGATGAAATGAAGGACCTACAGTTTAACGTGAGATCCGAACCACGGTGGAGGCCTGGCATTCCCCACATTCACAAGTTGTGATTAATATGCGTCTTGTCAGAGGTGAAGGAAGGGTTTGGCTATCAAATAAATCTTTGCCGCGACCGAGGATTGAACCCCGGCCGCCAGCACAGAAGTCTGACACCTTACCCCTATACCACCAGGTCACTCAATAAATTTTCTAACTGTTAGAATGGACTTTGAACCGGACGGGATTGAAACTGCAACCAGCTGGTCCAAAATTTATGAGAGAGAAATCTCTCCGTTTCATCAAAAGCTCATCTCGACCACAATGATAGTGTTGGAAATCTACCGCCATGTTGAACACCTATAATAAATAGCACCTACCTACTTATTCATTGAGGTTCGCAGAATTCAAATCACTCGGTAATGACTTCATTACACGTTATTTCAGCATGCGAGGTGTAAGTCAGGACGACGAACTTAAGAGAAGAATCTGGAGGAATCTCCCTTGGTCTTAAGAGCCATATGCACCCACGAGATGGTGACCAAGTGGTTTAAAGGCGTTAACTTTGCAGTGAACTTTCTGCAACATTGACGAAAAAGGTTCGAGGTTTGACTAGAGACCACGTTGCACTAAGTGTGGTTTTCGACATACATTTTATTTTTATTTATCTGAGGTATTTAACGTTCCCTTTCTGCTGAACCGACTGATTATATCAGAATGTGAGAATTTCTATGAGTGAGAGCGAAAGGACCTACACATTTTTCCGGGAAAGGTATTTTCACATACCTTCCAGGTTTTTTTAAATGCCACAATTGACATGGGACCAACGACTTTATTCCCCCTTTGAAGGAGGTTTTACTAAGGATTTTTTTTATCGATCTGTCAACCCCATCTGGGTTTTAACCCACGGACATTGCGTCCTGTCTTTAGCACTTTACCTCAATATCGCCGAGATCCACTTTTCACAAACAAATTTTCACAAGGGTCTCACTACCATATTAATTGCGCTAGTTGGATAGGAACGAGAAAGGTAGCATTTTAAAGGAAATGTACTCGCGATTGAGTGGAGGAAGAGTGGAAAACTTTTATTAAGTAGAACACCCTCGGTACTCATAGCCCTGATCTCTCCGTCACTGGAACTCTACCCTATTACGAGAGTGACACGTTAGACTATGCGATCATCAATGCGTGTTTAGTTCCTCTTAGTTACTCTCTTCCTCCTTTCCATTTATTTCAAATCTTTACTAGCCCTTACTGTTCCTCCCCTCCCCTGATCAGGGCTATGCACGTTTTAGTAACACTAATAGATTAGGTGTGACTAAGGTGTAATATTTACAAGCACATGTCCTCAAATAGTCGTGAGGGGTGAGTGGGAAACAATCTAGCTAAAACCTACCCTCTTTACACCTGTCTGGGGTTCAAATCCCGAGCTCTCTGTTACCGGTAAACCAAACTAGATAATCCTGAAATACAGTCCACGCTCCCATTGAGGTGGGTTGATAAATTCGCTGCTAAAACACTAACACTAACATTATTACTACGCTATTTAGGCCTACATAGCTGCTTTTCTCTCAATATTCTTACCACAGATAAATAAAGTGACAAAATATAGTCATATGTTGAAGGTAAATTAAATATTATATGTTATAAATGATCTATATTAATAACATGAAAGTGACCTGGTGGTGTAGGGGTAAGGTGTCAGACTTTATTGCTGGGAGTCTGGGGTTCAATCCTCGGGCCTGGCATATATTTATCTGATTGCCAAACCCTTCCTTCACCTTTGATTAGACCTGTATTAATCACAACTTGTGAATGTGTGGAATGTCAGACCTCCACCGTGGTTCGGATCCCACGTTAAACTGTAGGTATTTAATTTCATCTCACAATCACCCTACCATTACACATTAGCGTAAGTGCGTATAGCCCGAATGGGTAGTAAGACGCGGTGCTAATAAACAAATTTTCACAAGGGTCTCACTACCATATTAATTGCGCTAGTTGGATAGGAACGAGAAAGGTAGCATTTTAAAGGAAATATACTCGCGATTGAGTGGTGGTGGAGTGGAAAACTTGTATTTAGTAAAACACCCTCGGTACTCATAGCCCTGATCTCTCCGTCACTGGAACTCTACCCTATTACGAGAGTGATACGTTAGACTATGCGATCATCAATGCGTGTTTAGTTCCTCTTAGTTACTCTCTTCCTCCTTTTCATTTATTTCAAATCGTTACTAGCCCTTACTGTTCCTCCCCTCCCCTGATCAGGGATATGCACGTTTTAGTAACACTAATAGATTAGGGATGAGTAAGGTGTAATATTTACAAGCACATGTCCTCAAATAGTCGTGAGGGGTGAGTGGGAAACAATCTAGCTAAAACCTACCCTCATTACACCTGTCTGGGGTTCAAATCCCGAGCTCTCTGTTACCGGTAAACCAAACTAGATAATCCTGAAATACAGTCCACGTTCCCATTGAGGTGGGTTGCTAAAATCCCCTACTAAAACACTAACCTTGGGGGTCTAGAACATTACTACGCTATTTAGGCCTACATAGCTGCTTTTTTTTCTCAATATTCTTATCACAGATAAATAACTTGACAAAATATAGGCAAATGTTAAAATATCTGATTGGCAAACCCTTCATTCACCTCTGACAAGACGTGTATTAATCACAACTTGTGAATGTGTGGAATGCCAGGCTTCCGCCGTGGTTCGGATTCCACGTTAAGCTGTAGGTCCTTCATTTCATCTCACAATCACCCTACCATTACAAGTTAGCGTAAGTGCGTATAACCCGAACGGGTAGTAAGACACGGTGCTAATAATAATAATAATAATAATAATAAAACGAAGAGTTTGTTTGCCTCTGTCCTGAGCATTGTTCGATATCTTCCGCACGCAGAGATCTGATATTTTAAAACTAGCCTCTGGGAACAAACCTGTGCATCTCAAAGTTGGATTTTTATTATTAAAAAAAAAAGTTATTGAAAATTGGGTCAGAAGAAACAAAAAGAAATAGTTTGTTCATCTGTCTGTTGGAAGCATAGAAAATCCGGGTACCTCTGCTAGTAGTAATTTATGGTTTGAACATCTTGGCAAGAAATATTTTGGTGGGTATATCTGTGGGAAAACAAATAACTGTATGTTTATTATGAAAGGTCTCTGATAATGAAACCTTTACTACTTTATTAATAATCATAATTAGTCCACACCTTTATAGAATTGTAAACTTTTAAATGGTTTATCACTTAAATCCACCGAGTTACAATAAATTTAACAACCTACTAGCAATCTAAATAGCCTAGATTTCACTCTGTGCTTAATACTCTTAAAAGAAGTAGGAGAGAAACTACTTGATTTAATGACGTGTGGACGAATCACATTTCAATCGGCAAGTGTTTTCGGCTTGTAACGAACGGTAGCGGACCATTTTAGGAGTGGGTGTTTTCTTCCCGCTAGCCGAGAGCTTTTATGCAAGATTAATCTCATGCTTTCGCTAGCTTGTTTTGTTATTTAAGTGAGAGAGAGCTACGCAAGTTCTGTAGTAATTTGAATTCTTATAGCTACTTAACTTAACTTCAGGCTAATGTTTTTTTTAGTAATGTTACACATCTTTTTTCCTTTTAGAAAATTCGAAACGTACACTACCTTTTCTGGTAGCATTTGAAGAGTAGGATGGTTTAAAAAAAACTGCACTATAATTCACATATAGAGGGTATGGAAACATTATAATAAACATTTCCAGTTTACTCAGTCGGGATTTAATCATAACATTGTTTACTTGAGTCAGGAGTGTAAGAAACCACACTAGTAATTTTCGTACTGGGTGATTGGCGCTGGGGACATTCTAGTTCCAACTATAAATATCCCTAAATCATGATTATCGCTTCTTGATATCTCTATCCAGATGGAAAATGTTTAAATTTATGTATTATTATTATTATTATTGGAACTACAAGACGGGCGTTCATCGCAACTGATTCAGAACTTTTACACTCTGTATAGCCCCGAAACCTTTAATATCATCATTTTCAACAAAAACCATGACTGGAAGACACTGGACCAATGTTTATATCTCTGTTACACCCTGTATAGCCCTGAAATAAGGTAGACTAACGTACTATTAAACTTTGATTAGAAACATCATGAAAAAACCCACCCTAAGACCAAGGCGTTGGCCAAAGCGCGTTAGTGAACTACATAGAATTCCACATACGCACATTCAAACGCGCGATTTTTGTTAGCGCCCATTGCAACGCGTGACTAGAAGATTTTTTTTTCCCCTTCCAATGCGCGTTCGGCACGCGCTCAGAGGTACATGGAAACAATATGGTATTTTCAGTTGATCGAGCACTTTGGCGTTGGACAGACGTCATAATGGAGACCAAGTTCTTTGAACACAAAGCTGTTACTGGTGGAATTCAGAAAAGGTTTGTCAATCGTTGAAAAATAATTTATATACATGCTCCTCATTTTTGGGTAAAGGATTCTGAACATGCCGAGAGTTAGTTCATTCCTTGAAATATGATGCACCCAATATTGCTTTAGTTTTTTTTAACGCAACTTAAAGCGAAGATAGAATCCAAAAACCTCTCAATTTTTCAACTTAAATGGTATGATAATAATATTATGAGTCTGGGCTACATAGTTCATGGCTCCGTAGTGTAAAGATTATCCTGTACCGTTGCCCAGGGGACGCCCGAATGTACCAATCGTACATATTCTTCCGTGGAGGGTTTTTCCATGTCCCGATGAGATGGCGTTATGGTGATAGTGAGTATGAGGGGGTAGATCCAGAGAAAATACTTAAACCTTACTAACCAAACCCTGGTGACCGTTGTGGTGGTTCCCCTTTCGGAAAAAGATACCCAAGGTATTAGCCGGGAATCGAACCCGGAACCCCTAGGCTCATAACCAGGTTCACTGAACACTACACCACAAGGCCGGTTCACTTTAATGGTGAGCTCAGGGTACAGCTAACGCGAGTAAAGCGCTCTTGTGTACACGATCACTACAATTTGCTAACGTGCGATCAGCGGGGCTACGTTAACCGCCTTCTGTCTACAGGCTCTTAGTTGAAGACACTGGACAGTGATACGCTTCTTGTTAACCACCTTCTGTGTATAGGCTCTTAGTTGAAGACACTGGACAGTGATACGCTTCTTGTTAACGATTATTTTGTTTCATTTATCAACACTTATTATCTCCCACTATCGTCCAGATGACTTCCCGCTACAATGGTAGAGTTGACTCAGTAGATTGTAGAGTTACATTAGTCCAATCTTGTGATACCTCGAACTACAGGGGTGTTTTGTTGAGTAACACCTTCTTGAAGGTGTGAGGCAAATCCGTGGTCCTATACCGACGATAAATTAAAGGGTATCGTTAGCAATATGATGGTGACCTTGCAGTCTAGGGGTAAGGTGTCGGACTCTGTGTTGGGGTCCGGGGTTCACCCTACCATTACACATTAGCGTAAGTGCGTATAACCCGAACGGGTAGTAAGACGCGGTGCTAACAATAATAATAAGCAATATGAATAATGGTGTTTCGGATTTCGTTAAACCAATATGTGACAGTTAAATATCTCAGGTAGGCCTATGCAAAAGTTCTCCTACTCAATAGTGTTTCTAAATAATTGTTTTAGTAGTTCAATCTATACTATATATATATATATAATAGTCTATTATATATATATATATATATAATAGTAGTCTATTATAAAGAGGAAAGATTTGATTTTTGGTTTTTTTGTTTNAGTCTATTATATATATATAATAGTCTATTATAAAGAGGAAAGATTTGATTTTTGGTTTTTTTGTTTGTAATGGATAAACTCAAAAACTAATGGACCGATTTTTAAAAAAATTTCACCAATATAAAGCTACATTATCAGCGAGTAACATAGGCTATATTTTATTGTGAAAATTTAATTTATTTAATTTATTCCTCATAAAAATGTCGATAGTCACTCATATTGTATGGTAGAGTCTATGATGATTCTTCAATATGTGTGTTGAAAATAATAATGCGAAGGGAGGGAGAGGGGGAAGGGTCTAGTGTTTTATACTACACTAATGGCTATACAGGCATTCGACCTTCACCTCTGAATACGAGTACAAATGCGGCAATTTCATCTAGAGGTTGCCTGGGAGGTTGTGGCTTTAATCCCAGTTGGGTGTATTAAAGTTTTTTTTCCTTAAATGGTTTCTCACTTTCTTTCCACGCAAATGTGGGTACATTTCCCATATAATTCTCATCACTAGCCCATAAGTGTAAGAATACGGTTTGTCTGAATGGATAGTCAAAATAGAAGCATGAGTAGATAAATATTTTAGCACCATATATTACTACCCGTTCGATCTATACGGATATGCATTAATTACGTTAATGAGATAGGGATGAGGAATTGTATTTAGAGGGTGTGTACCTGCATTTGCACGAAGAAAGTGGAAAACCACCTTCAGTACACTCTACTTATTTTTGAGTCCCTAGCTCTCTGTCATTGTCAGTCTAATCTATTAAGATAGTGACGCCATAGTCCATGTGGCCACAGAAGAAAATAAAAAAGCCCTCTTAAAAAATGATCTTAAAAAATGATCTTAAAAACATCAAAGAACTCTCCCTATGAGCATGATACCTTGTGTTTGAACCATCCAAGAACACCCTTTCGTCGCTTGGTTGTTGGTAATTCAAAGTATCCGAACCAAAGCAAATGAACGTCACAACCTTATTTTATTACCCTCTTCACTCTTGACAATCGTATTAATAACCTCATACGCACAAAGCTCACGTCATTCGCTAAACATCGACCTCGAACAAGGTCACATCGGGTGACAGCCTTTGTTGTCCAGTGGCGGTCAATGATCTTATTTCAAGAGACGCTCATATTTCTTTTTCGCAGTCACGTGTCGTGGAGTGTTGCCAGAGAAGAGAGAACTAGCTTAAGATGAGGTGGAATGCAACGCGAGAAAAGGAAAGTGTTTTGCAGTTGTTGTTTTTTGTTGCGAAAATAAATAAAATAATTCTCCAGTAGAAACATAAAGTTTAATTTTCTTCACATGATGAACTCAACAATTCTTAAATACCTCTCAAGGGTGTCCTGGAATTTAATGACAACTTTTTCTCTTCGTACAAAAGTTTGTCATCTAATGCCGCTGTGCTCATGACAGATATTCAAATTGTTAATATCTCCATGTGAAGAAAATTACACTTCATGTTTCTTTTGTGAAGATTATTTATTTTACCCCAAAAAAAGTTTTGTAATAAAAATCGGGAAGAATACCGACTGACCTTTTCTTACGTCCCAATACACCCCACCTTAAACTATCCTTGTGATATGTTCTAAATGATCTGTAAGACATTCATTTGTCAGATATAAACTTTTTTATCACTACGTCATACTACCTGATCATAATATACATATACCTGATAATTACTCTAATGGGGCAAGGATGAGGAAGGACTGTTTTTTAGAGGTAATATACTCACATTTACGTGGAAAGAGAATGGGAAAACATTTAGAAAAAAGTACACGTATTGTTGGAGGTGAAGGAAGGGTTTGGCAATCAGATAAATGTGTGCCGTGACCGAGGATTGAACCCCGGACCCCCAGCACAGAAGTCCGACACCTTACTCCTAGACCGCCAGTTGACCTCGACCCACTGTAGTAACAGTACTTTTTATCAAAATGTTATTTTTAACATAATATAACAGGATGAGAAGGGGAGGTAGGTACCAAGGTATGAGAAGGGTTAAGTGTGATTAAATGCACCAGATTTATCCGTATAGGGAATGGTAAGCCATCAGCAATGTAGGTGGTTGGGATCAAATATTGTACTGCTGGGTAAGAGTTATGTCTTTTAAAACGTGCGATTATTAACGTCCATGTTATTTTCTAGTGGGGCAGATTTCGTGTGTGTGTTTGTGTATGCACAACATATCAAAGTAACCTTCCTCTTCCTTTGATCAAGTAGATAATAAACAACCTCGGCGTCCAAACTTAATAATAAAAAAAACTTCAATGGCCGCATAATCAAAGGCGCTACTGTCGCAGTAGGCTAGACTGCCGATTACAATGAGATCGAGGTTCAAATCTCGGCTGGGTGTACTCAGGATAGTTTAAAAAATAGTTTTGCGCTCTTCCTCCACGCAAATGCGGGTTTATTTCATCTTAATATAACCTTCCTAATCCCTAAAACCATCAGTGTTGATTAGTACACAAGCATATAACTATAACTGGTGGTAAGACGTGGTGCTAAAAAAAATCACAGTGATTAATTTACGGCCAAGGACATAAGGTGTTGTTTTAGAATTACGTCACTTTGTAAGACGCTATTAACCGCTGGTAGTAGCAATGGCGGTCCACTACCGACACTGGAGTGGAAGCTTATGCCCCTAGAAAATACGTCTGCATTTGAACTATTTCTCCTCCCAAGGCCGAAGAGGAAAACAGCTCGACCACGAACCCGACACCACAGAACACGTGGACAACAATTGCGAGGCTTTGTGACAGCCCCTTCTCGCTTACCGCCGACTCATTTCGAACAAAAGTACTCTCGAACATAATATCCAGAACGCGTACGGAACAAATGAAAGAACATATGTGGGAATTGACGCAGTTTATGACCGTCACGTAGGCGGCCTTACATCTGCAGATGAGGGAGTTTTCCAGTTGAAGCGAGGGTTTAAAAGTTATGAATAGTTGTTTTCACAACACTTCAAGGTTACCCATTCGGGTTGTATGCATACCTTTTATGCTATATAGAATAGGGATGAGGAAGAAATAAATTTTAAGGAAATTTATATCCTTACTTTCGCGAAGAAAGAGGGAGAAATCATTTAGGAAATAAACCACAGACGAACCGATCGGTTCTCGAACCTTGATATCCCTGTCACCGGCAATCCAGTATATTATGGTGATACATTAGAACATCAAAAAATAATGTGGGTTATATTTAGTACATATGTGTACTATATGTGTACTATATATATAATATATGTATATAATTCATATTTACTAAACCCTTTCATTTTAATCTACCATATTTTTTAATAGTTTTATTTTTAGTTTTGTGTATTTTTTAAACTTATGTAATTTAAATTTCTTACTAGAAGTGATTATATATTTGATAAGGTTTCATCCTGCTACGTTAATCCTCTAGGATTATACACTATGAAGATAAGAATGAAAAGATAACATACTTTAAAAACGAATCCCCCGTTGTCATTAATATTCAGCGGAAAAGCAAGTCATATAGAAGGTGAAAAAACATCTGTTTACTGAACTTTTAAACCTTTCTATTTCTAGTTTCAACGATTTGCAACAAACTTTTCACCTGTCTGTGACATCCACACGGAATTTTTGAAGTGACTGGCTGTGACAAACCATTCGTTTATCCTTGAATCCTAATACGCACCAGAAAACATTGGAAAACAGTTCGCAAACTGTTTGGAAACTAATGGTCGTGCTTTACAAGACGGTAACATGTTTCCTGTCATCCATTTCAAATATACAAGGAACAATGTTTGCGTGTCTGAACATGTTTGCCAACATTCCACGGCAACAAACAACGTGAAACAGTTTGCTTCTGCTGTCCACAGAGATTACATCAGTTCCTAATTTGTCATGTCGTGGTCAACCGAAAAGTTACTGGAACTTAAAGAGATATCGCACACAAACACATTGTTATAAAAATCACCTAAAATAAACTGGATGTTTATAGTGAGATGGGTGAAAAGTACTCATTTGGTCCTAAATGAAGTGTGAATTAAAGTTAAAAGCTTTTCATATGCAATTTTGAAGAGAGCATACCAATTCTTTTTAAGCACAAGCCGTAGCATCCTCCTCCTTGGTAGACATCTTTCATTCAACTGAACTCTGGATTTGAAACGTTTCTTTTTTAACAGTTTCCGATCAAATTTGGCAAACAATGTTTCCAAGTGCGTACTAGGCTTTATAGTGCTCACTAATCTGTATAAAATGTCTCACTCTGAATCTTCGTTTTCCTTCTTCTTAGATAACGTAATAATATAAACATAGTTTTAAAACCTATCTTAGAAATATTGTATTCACTTTTATCAAGTAGAGGAATTAGCTTATACATTTAGAGATGTGTGTCGGCAAGGGCCTTTTCCCCCACTGCATCACACTAACTTCACTGGTTATATTCGTGAATCTGTGTTGAAAAATCTATTTCGCGTGAAAGTACTTCTATAGTAAAGCTCTGGTACACTTTCACGCTTAAAATATTCCATGAGAAACCTCTTTATAT
>CABFOW010001860.1:0-30549 GCA_902141385.1 Timema californicum
TCACTGAAGAAGAAAAAACATTATTTTCAATGAGAACTGGTTTTACTGAAATAAAAAATGTTTGCACTTTTCATAAAGCTGAATTTTTAGACAGATACTTTCGTATTTATTCTAAGTCTTGCTCAGACCCCAACAATGTTCACTCAAAAGCTCTTAAAAAATCTCTCCGGGAAATATCAATGACACTTTCAACCTGCAATCCTTATCTGACTTTAATTCCTGGGAAAGCATTGTGCACAAAATTCTTAAACAAAATTCAAAACCCAAAAAAGACCACAGATAGAGGGATAATGAAAATCAATATTTAGACATTTGTGAACCTGAAATTGTCCTTGCTGAGTCAGTTAATAAAGCTTGTTCAGCACTTGGCATTTCTCCTGTCAAGGTGCAGAAGCTATCAGTTGAAGCCAGACCCTCAGTGATAAAGAAGAAAGTTACAAAAATAGCTAAATCTGTATCAGATAAGTTAAACAAGTCTTTTGAGTTGAACATTTTTACCGATGAGCGTTTTTCAAATAAAACACATGTTAATCTAGATAGTGAGTATGAGAATTAATCGACAAGCTTAACGACAAAATGAAAATTGCTTCTACTCAAGAAAAAACTAACATTTTGAGTTGAGTTCCTAGCAGATGGAGTATTACTAAAGTTCAGAGCGAGTTTAATGTCAGCCAATACCTAGTCCGCCAGTCAAGAAGTTTGGTAAAAAAGAATGGGATTTTGCTGCAAATTGGGAAGAATCTGGCTAAAAATAAACTTGATGAAGCTTCAATAAAAACTATACAAGATTTCTATGAAAATTATGAGTATAGTAGAATGATGCCAAGAAAAAAGGATTGTGTGTCTGTTAGAGTACCTGATGGAACAAAGGTTAACATTCAAAAACGATTAATTTGATGTAATCTTAAGGAGCTTTACTCATGTTTTAAAAAAAAGTACCCAAACATGAAAATAATGAGGATTGGTGGCTGGGCGAGGTTCTTGAAATAAAAGTTCACGATACTGAAGAATAATATCAAATACACTTTTTCCATACTCATGGTCCTGGCACATCTTTCAAAAAATCAACCAGTGACTACAACACATGGGTCCAAAAAAATAATATTCTGTGAGTTGTTCTTGGCAGCTACTGGAAGAGGTCATAATATCACACCACAGAGAAATGAGCACCTCTCGTCTCTTCTTAATGAAAAAAAGACAGCAACGCGATAAACTTAAAACACTAAGGGTGCCTTAAAAGGTAAGCTTCGTTTTTAAATTGAATTTGTTTTTGTAATTCAGTAATTCTGTCAAATTTGAATTTTGCCAAAAAAAATTTAGGCCCACTGTAATTTTCAGCAAAAATATGTCTATGCCTGCTTAGCCCAGTTTTCAATAGTGATTGAGCGTTGTTTTATTGTTACTTCAAAGGATTGTGGCACATGAACCCCTTTAAGTAACAAGATGAAATATTTTTTGTTTTAAAGTACACTATAGGAGCTTTCTATCCTGGCAATTTCAAATTTTTAACACATGTCCCACATGACTTTTTTGGGCTCCGAAAAAGCAATTTTTTGAAAATTTTCCAAAATCTAACAATTTTTTTAGGTTGAAGGACTATCAGTAACAGTTGAATTTTTTTCTGCACATACTACTCATACATAAGTGTAACAGGAAAAAATATTGGCCTGTTACTATAAATTCTTCATTATATTTTTCAAGCCCAAATTCCGAATAAATCCATTTAAAAAATGAAAATTTAGGCCTAAAAATCTATGCATAGCTTTAACTCAAATCTAATTTCATCTAAACTAAAAAAAGTTCATTCTTTAAGCTTTCAAATGAGACCTAGATGTCATCCCTGCTAGTTCAAATAAACTTAATGCAGATTTTAGAAAATAACCCTAAAATGACACTTTTTGCCTGTTCGTGATGATAAACAATAGCCTATATCTCAAGGAGTAATTTTAAAAAAAATATATAACAAAAATTGTTTTGAAGTCTAAAAGATTGGTGCAAATCTCCTACCAAATTTCATCATAATCAAAAATGATGTGGCAAAATATTTTAATAAAATTTGTTGATTTAACATGAAATGACCCTTTTAGTTTTTATTATTTTATTATTTATTTGCAATTATTAAAATATAGGTTAACAGGGGGATGGTGCCATAAGTAGGGGAATGACTTTAAGTATAATATATTTTCAACTAATGTTGCTAACCTTCAATTTTAGCTTAAAACATGTTTCATAAAAACATTTTGCAAACATTAAATCAATAACTGTAAAGAAAGTTAAATTAAAAAAACATTTTGCAAACATTAAATCAATAACTGTAAAGAAAGTTAAATTAAAAAATCATTTCACTCTAATGTTGTTCAAATACATCAACTGCAGTTGGAAATTTATAAAACACTCTGTTCCCTCGTAACTCAAGGGATGGTTCTGGAAGAATTGAAACTATTTGTTCAAATGAAATGTATGAAACATCATCTTCATCGCGTTTGAAGAGCTACGTTTGAAGAGCTGAATTCCTTTTTGGTCACTAACTCTAAAGTACATTACTTTGATGTCACCATCTTCCTCTACTTGGTTCTGCCAAACTACAACGTACCTATATTTACGATTTTGTTTAAAAAATTTGTTTCCAGTTAATTGAATGAGTACAATTGTTCCAGTTTTTAAATTTTCTACACTTAAAGGGAGACTATTTACTGAAACATTGTTTTCACTGGCTTCATCATCTTCACTACTCAAGTAAACATCTTCATAAGTAAATTTCTTTAATTTGCGGTAGAATTTATCAAACTTTGTTGCCAAAACATAAAACATGGTCTTGTTGCAATATTGTTTGGCTGGACTATCACTTAAAAAGTGAAGTGTTTAAACCTCATAATTATTTTCATTGTAGTTCAAAACTGGTTGGAGGTGAGCCCAGATAGTGGGTACATTGTGCTGGAGTGATTCTGATAGCGTACTAAAGCATTTAGTCATCAATTCTCCGTTAGCTTTTCTCGAGTAAATAACAGTCTGCAGTGATATCTGTTGTTATGACCCACCAAAGTGGAAGCTTTGAGTTTCCTCAGCATATTTTAAAGAGTAGTTTTCGCTGAAGTCCATATGAACTAGAGCTTCATTTTCTGCAAGTTTTGTTTTCAATGTTACTATCTCATTATACTGATGTAGTGCTCTCCCTTTATGTCTTAAGAAACATATTATTTGCTTCTCAAATTCTTGCACCGTATCATAGATTGTGGTTTCGACCAAACCTTTAGTCATTTTTATAACAGTTTTTTCTTTTAGGATTTTTGTGTCAAAGAAACTTTCTTTCTTTGGCATCTATTTGAAATATTGTCCAGCTGAATTGGCGATAAACTCACTATATGAAGATTTATGACCCATGCAAATGTCACATTCACGTAAAAGACATTTTTCAGTTTTGTCGACAAAATAGAATTCTTCCACAATACCAGCAGTTGTATTTTTCCCTAAAACGCCTACCTTGAACAATCCCTTGTTCAATAGTTCCATTTTTACATGTGTGTTACACTTACAAGTATCTCGATCACTCACTCACATTGGTTTCACCCAAAATGGACGGTGTCTGCAGAAAAATTCATAACTAACCAATTTATATGGATAGTACCTCAAAAACTTCTTATCAAGGTTTCTCAATGTGCCATTCAAATACCGTTTTTGTTTTGTCACTTTTTTTTGGTGATGAAGTCTTTCTTTCCAGGACAAATTCAACTGATGTTGTCCAATTCTAAAAAGTTTTCTATCTCATCCTTTCTTATGTTCATTAATTGGAAATATTTTTTCCTCTTTCTTTCATATTTCAAATCAAAAGGTTTGCTTCCAATTGTTGATAGTGCCTTATGACATTTCAAAACATTTGAACATTGCCTGTAAAGATTATACTTCTTAATAACTTTACCTGCAATAATCTTTTTAAATGATGGATTTTCTTTGTTTGAATCTACCTTCTTGTAGTTTTCATTAAGTGGATCTTTGATAACTTCAGCAAACAGATGTGTCTTAACAACTTGAGGACTTGGCCTTGCCTCTTTTCTTAGTATTTGTTTAACATGGGTTCTGTGAGTAGGTGGGCAGTGGCTTTTATTTTTCTGTAGACGTTCACATCTTTTCCTGTACTTTTGGACATCCCTTCTTAGTTTGTTTATCAACTCGTCCTTTTTTTCTTAAACTCTCTCTTGTGTCCTTTTCTAAATCTCATAGCTCTTTTCTTCCCAGATTTAGTTCTTTTTGTTTTTAAAGCACCTATTTCAGAAACAGAGTCTGGTTTATCTGTATCTTGGAGACATTTTATAAAACATTCTTATTGTAGTCTTTGTTATTATAACATTTATCTTGGAGGTTGGTCTTTTGATTTCTTTGAGGTTAGTTCTGTAATTTTTAGAATTAATCCTCCATTCTTTCCGTTTCTTACTTTGTTCATGTTGGGTTTGATTTTTGATAGGTTTTACTATTTTCCTCTCTTTCTTCAAATATTTCATCCGTTTCTTTTGTCTTTGCTCTTCTCTCTTCACTGGATCATCTTTAAGTTATTTATAACGCTCCTGTTATGCTTTTCTTTTCTTATTTAACTTCTTTTCCTCACTAACTATATTTTTGCCTACTCTTATTCATGATGTTTTAAAAGTATCCACAGAATTATAAATTAATTAATCTTAAGTAGGCTAGGATATTAAAATGACTAGCTGACAAAAAAATTGAAAACAAAGTACCTACTAGGCCTACTTGTTTGAAAAAATAAAGTATCATCATTGATGGCTAAATACAGGTATTTTAGCTAATTCTTTTGAATCAAATTACTAAATTTATAGTCCTAGTTTCTTAATAACTACTTGGGTGACCTGGCGGTCTAGGGGTAAGATGTCAGACTTCTCTGCTGGCGGCCGGGGTTCTATCCTCGGTCCCGGCACAGATTTATCTGATTACCAAACCCTTCCTTCACCTCTGACAAGACAGCTTGTGAATGTGGGGAATGCCAGGCCTCCCCCGTGGTTCGGACTCCACGTTAAACTGTAGGTCCTCCATTTCATCTCACAATCACCCTATCATTACACATTAGCGTAAGTGCGTATAACCCAACGGGTAGCAAGACGTGGTTCTAATAATAATAATAATAATAATAATAACTTTCCTAAATGTATTAGTAGAATAACTAATCTTCTCAAATTGGGAATACTATATCATTTAATCATTAAATTATATAAGCATAATAGGCTAGTTATTTATTATTTATAAAATAGGTAAACATTAATAAAAACATAATAATTTGAAAAATATTGTTTATAATACATGAAAGTTCTAGTAATTATTCCCCTGGCTTAACTGTCATTCCCTGCCCAAAGAAAGTACAGGGGAATGATGATTATAAGGTTATGAGATTGAATTATCCATGTGGTTTATTCTAAAATACTTAAAAATATGTCTATGGAAATATATTATATTTTCTATTGCTGATAACATATCAACTTTATATTAATTTACTATAAATAAATCATTTTAAACTCAGCAGGGCAATGATGCTTTCAATAATTATTATTATTATTAGCACCACGTCTTACTACCCGTTTGGGTTATACGCACTTACGCTAATGTGTAATGATAGGGTGATTGTGAGATGAAATAGAGGACCAACAGTTTAACGTGGAATCCGAACCACGGTGGAGGCCTGGCATTCCCCACATATCACAAGATGTCTTGTCAGAGGTGAAGAAAGGGTTTGGTAATCAAATAAATCTATGCCGGGACCGAGGATTGAACCCCGGCCTTCAGCATAAAAGTCTGATACCTTACCCCTAGACTGCCAGGTCACCCTTTCAATAATGACAGTGCAACATTTAAGAGCAACAATGAACACAGAAAAGAATATGCACCTACAAAGACAAGTATTAGAATATTATTATTTAGCACCGCGTCTTACTACCCGTTTGACTGTATTAGAATAGAAATGTCAACTGCACATTTTCTTTTAATAATTTATTTCAACAATAATACAGCTACCTCTATATCTTAGCTGGGAAATTAACTAATGATCTACCTTAGAAATAACAGATGAAAACTGGAGACAAGAGATAAAGCTCAAATTATGATGTTTAAAAGCTCTTTTAATAAACACTAATGATTTAAGATACATATATGTAATAGTGCTACTATATTGTCTATAAAGTTTATAAAATAATTGCTTTATTTATTTGAGTATTTAATTGATTTTTTACTGAATATGTAGTTAGGACAATCCAGTGGAATGATGTGTTACATATACATTTATTTTTGTATTTAAATGTAGAACTAGTAGAAAGAAATTAATGTTAGAATTAAATCAACATTAACCCCAACTCTCAAGTATAAAACATCTATATACAGTAGCCCCATGGCTTCTTTGGTGCTGACTGACAGCTCACAGCTGACTTCTGACAGTCAACATTTAGGTATATAACCTAAATTTTGAACGTCAGGAGTGACAGCTGCTAAACACATGTTTTTTCATGTCATATGTTTCGGCGTAGGGATACATAATTTTGTCTGGTAACTTTTCAAAGCTGTCGGTCAGCACCAAAGAAGCCATGGGGCTACTGTAGTTATTATATATAATAAGAGTGTAGGGACATTAAAAGGCCCAGTTTGTAGACAATCACCCAATTATTCTGGTTACGTTTCTTTTAAAATATTATGGAATGATACAAGAAAATAAAAGATTTGAAAAGGTGGAGCTACTGGTTTTTTCCAGAATTGGCGAAGGGCGGATGCATCAGTGAATTCCGCTGGAATGGCGGAGGCAATTTCCATGGGAAACCCTGGGAGGATCACCTCCCAACAGATTGCGATGTGAGTTGAAGTTCACTTTTTTACATCCATTACTGTTTCCAGCCTATGGTTTGGGTCGATTTCTATCCAAGCCATCCATATATTTTCCACTACCATGTTGCTAGGCCTGTCGTAAATTCATTTGCCTTATAATTTAACTTAAAGACTAGGACATGCACACCATTCAGTCCCCGACCATTAATTTATCAATGTAGAAGGGTAAACCCATATTTGCAACAATGATAAATGTTTGGCCATGCTGGGAATCAAACCCGGGACTCTTTTCTCAGTAGACAAACATGCTACCGACTGAGCTAAGGTGTCGGACAGTTGAAACTAACTACTGTTTTTTTTATGTCCACTTTTAGATTTTTTTCAGTTTATTCACAAGAAGTCCAATTTGTTTGTTTTTTTCACAGGGCCGAAAGAAATTAAATTAAGCCCATGCAAATCTAAAATATTATATTTTAACTAGATTGTGAATTCATAGGGGTGTGCGAATATTCAAAATTTTGAATAATTAATGTCTGAATATTCTATTTAAAACTCAGAATAGTAGTGTCATAAATCTCTTTAAAGTCCTGTCCAGAACTGTAAAGTTTAAGGCAGTGCAGCAGTAATCTGGTGACACAAAGTTAAAAATACTCTTGTCCTTTGTTCAATAAGGAGGAAGGGGGGAATACCATTGTTAGCAGAAAGCAAGAGGTTGTGGCCTGTCTAAGGGTTGGTAGAAGGGTGAGGTTTTTTTATAAATCTGAGGGAGAGGCAAACAGTTGGGAGCTTAAATATTGAATACCATATGCAGTATGCCATCTTCATATCAATTTAGACAATAGCTGTTTGGTCCACGGCACCGAGTATTATCAGTAGAGCAGTTGAGATCTCGTAGGATTTAAAAAAAAAAGTTACTTTTGGGAGTAAGTAATTAAGGGCAGAAAATAGTGATAATCAGGTTACATTTTAAGATACATTTACTTAAGTTTATCATCATTATCAGTTTATTGTTTCAGCAAATCAGGTGCAATTTGTGAGTGTCTTTCATTTCTTTCTATCTAGATACATTTATTCATCATGTATGGTCCTCCAGTCACCCCTATTCTGGATGTCTTCCTTTACAGCGTCCATCCATCTTCTTCTCAGTCTTCTTCCAACTACCTCCTCCATCCACTTTAGTTATAATTTAAATATTTTAAATGGTTACTGCATCAGGAGGTGTTGGTGACCTGGTGGTCTAGGGGTAAGGTGTCAGACTTCTATGCTGGCGGCCGGGGTTCAATCCCTGGTACTGGCATAGATTTATCTGATTACCAAACCCTTCCTTCACCTCTTACAAGACATCTTGTGAATGTGGGGAATGCCAGGCCTCCACCGTGGTTCGGATTCCACGTTAAACTGTAGGTCCTCCATTTCATCTCACAATCACCCTACCATTACACATTAGCGTAAGTGCATATAACCCGAACGGGTAGTATATTCCATTCACAGTAGGAATTGACTTCAGAAAGGCCTTTTTCCCTACCATAAATCTACTATATAGTAGGATATTGGTAGAAAAAAAGACCTTTCAGAGAGTAACTCCTACCGTGAATGGAATATAAGACGCGGTGCTAATAATAATAATAATAATACTGTATCAGGAACTACATCTTTCAATACATTTACTTGAGGGATAATGCTCTTAACCGTAAAGAGTTCGACCTTGACTTAGATAATGTATGTGTAGTGTATTGAATAAAATAAACTGTTAAGGTGGTGATGCATCTTCTGGCTACATACTTGGACACCCAGTTACCTCCAGTTCCACAGAACCCAGATAGTCGACCCTTTACCTCTCAGTACCTGGTGAAGGCCCCAGACAACCCCCCAAAGGACAGGAAAGGTTTGCTTATCCACCAGGTGCAGCTACGGCCCCCACATTTTGTTGTTCTGGACGATACTACCACACTCGATGTCGGCAAGGTGAGTTTACATCCTTGTCTTTGGTTACCATGTGAGTGTATCTATTGATACATATGTCTACCAGGCTTGTCTTGAAAGGAGGGTAGTGTAGTGGTAATATCCTTTCGATGCCACATTTTTACTATAAATTAATTAATTAATATGGTAATTAGGAGGGACGAAGTACACTCTTTTTTAATGTTAAGCGAATTCAAATAGAATATATGAATATTAAACATTTAATATTCTTTAAGCCAAATCGAAGTTTGAATATTAGTTGTTAGTTTTTTATGTTTAAAAAATATTATATTGTTATTTATAGAACATTATGCACCAAAATAACTTGGAAAATGTTTTAATGCGTAATTTTTTTTGGTAATATTTCATTTTATTCTGAGAAATCCAACTATACACTACAACTAAGAATTCACAAAGATACCGTACCATCACAAGGAAGGCATATTGTCTCTAGCTGCGGATCACTTACAGAAATAATTTCAGCCTATGTCGACCTACAAATGCATTCATTTGTTACCTCAACTTTGAGGACTGCTACACTCAGGGTGTCCAGCGACCTGGAAAACGGAATTGTCAGGGAATTTGCTTGGTCAGGGAAAAGTCAGGGAATTTGATAAAATTTCTGGAAATTTTACATTTTGTCTATAAAAAAAAACTCATATTTTGATTCACAATAATCAAAATAGCTCTTTTCTTCCAGTTAATACCTACCTAAAATCACTTTCACACCATTGTCCATGTTGAGCAGATTTATCACTTCTAAAGGTTAACAAGTGAGTTATCTGTCTTTCCACCCTTCTGCCACGTGTCTTTAGCCAAGGTTGAGTCATGATTATTCACATGCTCAAAATTTGACTAGGCCTACATTTTAAGTAGAAGGAACTAAGAATGATTCTGTCCCACAACTATCTTAAATCTTCCTTGCTTAAGGCAATCTTTTAATGGTTCAATAAAATTTTACTGAAATTTATTTTTAACTTAAAATAGTCCATTTCCCCGGAGGCAGAAGTTGTTTAGTCCCTTTATTGAGTGACACAACTTCAGAATGTGTATGTATCTAGAAGAAAAAAACGCTAATCTGTGAACTTAAAAAAAATATTTTCGTAATATTGATAAATAGTGCTGGTAAAAAGTAAATTGGATCTGTAAAACCTGGAAAAGTCAGGGAATTTAAAAATATAGTTTGACTGGACACCCTGTACACTATCAAGGTGTTAAAATCATTCCACAAGACACAATGTAATATGTCTCAGTTAATAAGATGGGAACTGGCACATAAATGGATCACAAAGTCTAGAAAACCACCCAACCCAGATGCTACACCAGTACCACCTCCCTACCATCCATGGAGTAATATAGAAATATTCAGAGAATTTCAACTCCACCAGAGAAGTTTCATCCTTACCAATCAAGCTGGCATCACTGAAGACAACATTCTGTTCAGTATAATTACTACTATTTACTGGGGAAGTTGCTATAATAGCATCGAATTATCGAAGTGTTTGTGAATATGTGTTAGTGTTTCTACTTTTATTAGTGCTCTACCATTTTCCTAATATTTTATAATTTTATTTATTTATTACAAAAGGGAGAAAAAGTTAATTTCCTGTGAAAATTTTTATTTCCTGTGTTTGTCCTTTATGTTATTTCTTTTACATATTCCTATTTAAGTTTACTACTTTTTCTCTCTCTTGTGTTTTTTTGGTTTTCTCTTTTAGAAAGTTGCATTATGGGTTTCACACTCCCTCCTGATCAGTTCTGATAGAATGAAACCTCGGTAGTGGAACTGAGCGGTAACAATCAATTTTCTTCAAGAGGCAGCCATTATCTCTTTGTCCAGTGGCAGCACTTTAAAGTGTAAACTTTGTTGTTCTTTTCATTGTAAACGCCATATTGTGTTTGTTCCCTTTTCTAACCACCTTTCCTGTACCTTCTTCCAAATACTACATAATATAAAACCTAACTTAATATTCTTTATTAAATCACCTCAGATGTCAAGAATGTCAAATAAAGTTTTCTAGAATAGGGAACGTGCTGGCTTGGCTTTCATCTCTTCTGTACTACAATGTAATAATGTAACGCCAAGCATGTTGTGCGTCCTCAATAATTTTAACTCTTTGATTTTTCATATTTTCATATTTTGTGTTCACATTTTTCATGTTTTTTATGTATATATTGTGTATTTTTTATATAGCACATATAAAATGTGTGTATTTACTATTTATATGTATAAATTATTTCAGGTTTTTGATATATTCTGTAGCAGGTGCATAAATACTCACAAAAATGGTTAATTCAAATTTTGTACATTCCAATTTTTTTTATATATCCATTAGGCTTCGAATTAAAAAGGTTCTATTAAATAATGTATATTTGTTTATACCTCAGAAACAACTGGTTCTATAAAAAAATATGTTTCAAATAAAAGATTTTGATTTTTAAGAAACCTACACCTTTACAGTAATAATTTTTATTTCGTATCTCAAATAATTGCGGATATAATATGACCAAAATTGGAAATCTTTTCTTATCCAAAGTACCTTAAATATAATTTTGTTTGTAATGGTAAACAATGCCTAGCTACAAAATTGAATAACATTCGTTTGAGCAGATTTTGAGAAAATCTGGTTTTTTCTTTCCACCCTTCAGTAAACTACTTTTAATTCTTCCGTTGGATATCTAATTCCAAAACCTCGGTAAAAACCCCATGAAAACTCTAAAAATCAGATTCAACCCGATTGGTAAAATGGTTTTTGCCCTAGGCCAAGATACAGGCAGACATTATTGTGAAAACCACCTTTTTAGTTTTATGGGGTCATTTATCAAAAACTCAAGGTCATGTCCCCTCCACCTCTAATACTGCTCTCTAAGGGGTTAAGAGAGAGTAAATATATTTGTTGTCTGGTTACAGGGTTACAACAACTTTTTCCACACCATCCTGTTGTTCTTGCACCTGATAAAAACTAAGGAGCATGCCATGCTGGGGAGAGTCAACCTGGGTCCCTCGGGGATCAACATATTGTGGGTCATTGACAGCTAATAATCTACTCGTTAAACAGTACCACATGTGTGTTCATGTTTATATATATATATATCTATGGACTTAGTTAAATTTTTTATGAATACCGATAAAATGATTTAATTCTTATAAACTATTAGTTATTTTTATTTATAAACGACTATAAATCTGTGTGTGCCCTTTGTTTCAAGACTTTTTATTACAACAAATTTTAATTTTTATTGACTTTTGTTTAATTTTGTACCAAAAAATTATTGTTGATTTACATGATATTATGGTTTAAGTGTTCCCTTGTGTTTTGTGATTTACTTTTATCCATAAAAGTAGTGTACTTTAATACACTACTTTGCTTAAACTTTATACAATTGTATTTTTTATCTTATTTATTTCTTGACTTATGATATGTACTGAATTTCATATTTTATTTTTCATTGCTATTGCTAGACTATGTTTTAATGTCATATTTCTTGTCACTAATGTTATGATGTAAAACTGATGTATGACTGGGAAAATGTATTTTTTTAAAGACATTCAACAATTTTATGTATTGAAATTCTATATTTGGAAGAAGTTTTCCTTGTATAGATGTATTAAAATTTGAAAGGATTGTATCATGTATAAGAAGTTACCAATATCATTCATGACTTTAAGAAAATGTTAGTTTAATGATGTCACTGTTTCTTATTTTATTGACTTTATGTGGTATAGAGCACTAGGCTAAATCATGGTTTAAATTACGAGTGTAAGCCAGCACACTTACCTAGGTGATACTGGAGTAGAAATTGTTTAGATATAACACTAAAAAACACACATTATTTTATTGATTACAATTCTTAAATCTTGGCTACGAGTTTTTGATTCTCGGTTTGTATTCCTAAACATTTGTAATTTGATAGTAGTGTACAACGTCCACTATTTCAATTTGTTTTGAAGTGAACTTGAAATGAATAATATGTAATATTCTTGAAGCTAAATCAAACTTTGAATATTTTAAGAAAATGTTTACTGTTGGATAAAAATATTATACTTTTGCATAACTATGTAAATTTAGGTGTTAAATATAATTTACAAAATGCTATATTTCAAACATTATTAATATATTTCATCTTAAAATTATAAATCATCATCATCATCATCATCATGAACTGTTTCCAGCCTGTGGCCAGGTCTGTTTGGTAAAATTCCTCCATATCTGTCCTCCCACCATTCTTCCACCTGCACTCACTTCCACCTTCCTCCCATCTCTTCCTTGGTCTCCCTTCTGGTCTTTTCCCTACATACTTCATATTCATTAATCCTCTTGGATGGATTTAATTATTATCACAAAATGTAATTTAATTATTTTAAATATTTTATGTAAAGACTAGAAATGGGCCGAATCCACTATTTCTCGAATCCGAATCTACATTTTATTCTCGAATCCGAATCCTAGCAAATAATTATAAATTTTAATGATTTACAAATAGACCTACATTACACAATATAAGCCTAAACTGTGAATTAATATTTATTTCAATCATGCTTATAATTTTAATTAGCCCCAACCACCCCTCGCAAAATACAGGTTAAAATCCAGCCAAATTAAACAATCTAGACTCATATTAATGTTTAAAAATCAAATCAATCAAAATTGGAGTGAATTTTAGTTATTTTTAAAAGTGTTGTTAGAATGGGTTAAGTTTGTAAAAAACGTGAAATAAACATATTAGGCCTAGTTATCCTTTGATCAACTTTAATCATCATTAAAGGATATTTTATTTTATTAAGATAGCAAAAATAAAAATACGAACAGATATTTTTATTAAAGACTAAAACAACATGCTTAACAATTAAACATACATTGGAAATAGTGAACTCAATAATACCTAAGTATGTTTTATTATTTGTTTATATATCCATTATCTGTTTTCGCATAGAAAACAAATATATTCGATTCTTGCGATATATCGATTTCTAAGAATATATTCAATTTAAAACACGAACATATTTTCGACTACAATATGTTCATTCCCATTTTATCAGGCAGGACTACGTTTGAATATTTCTACAATTACTTCAATAACATATTTAAAAAATAATAAAGTTAAAATCAATTTAAAAACAAATAATGAATTAGCAAATCGTTATTTGATTCTTAAAACTCGAGAGCGCTTACTAAGTGATTTGATTACCTGAATCGATTTTAAACAAACAATCAATATACGATGCGTAGGCCGGTAGAGATAAACAAACAATTTTATCGCTGTCTTGACTGTTGACAGTATTTATTTTTCATGAAACCCAACAAAATGTCTAACTTAAGGATCGTATGCAATAAATTGGGGTTATTTGCATAGTTGTAGATAATTAAAAATTAACAGTATCTTTATTTTAATCATCATTCGGGCGAGTAAACATAATATACGTCATGGCGGTCGACTTTATATCGTGTGTAATGGCGGCTGACTTTGTATCATGCATAATGTGTTCTTATTTCTGTTAAAAAAAGCCGTAATTTGTTTTATTTATTTCGAGTTTATATTTAATTTTCAGTTTTTGAAGAGTTTTAATGTGTTCATTAAAATATTTACAAGATTGTTCGCGAGATGAAAGTTTTAGACGTGAGCATGCGCTGAAACGGTCGAGTCCAAGTTTCTCAGGGGTAGGGTAGGGTACTAGGCACGTAAGATTTTCCACACCTAACAATTATTTTTATTTTTTAAAGAAGATTTTATTCATGTTTATCTCTTTTCTCCGACAAAATAAATATTACGGATTAAGTTGTGCTTTTAAAGTAGGTAATTTTTGAATTCAAAATATTATGCTTTGTTTATGAGATGAAAAATTCGATCATCGAATCCAGTAAAACACCGAATCCTCGAATTTCGAATACTTGTCAGGATTCGATGGATTCGAGTGGCCCATCTCTAGTAAAGACCAATCTATGCTGGAAATAACTATACTCCAATTTTGGTTGGAAGAACAGTAGAAAATCCTAACATATTTATTTGCGGCCAACATTGATAACATTTATCTTTATTATTAATGTTATTCTATAGGTAGTGATAATATAAACAAAAGTGAAAGCTGCAGATAATATGACTTGATGTATGAAAACATTAAAATTGTTTTAGTAACATAACTTCTACTGTTCTTCCTACCAAAATCATACTTGTACAGAAAATGGGGGAAAAAAAAACACGCCCCCAGGAGTTATACTGTCAGAGCAATGTCAAAGTTTTCGGGTCTTTGTACACCCCTACAAATGTCATATTTTTACATTCACCCTACCTTACTTAGAATATTATATTATTAATGAAAATTTTACAAAATGCCTGCCATTAGCAACCAACTAATGATTAATATGCTTAGGAGTTTGCAAGCTCAAGTTAATCTATTTGAGTTGAGCTTAAATAACCTTCATAGAAAGCTCCCGGTTATCGAACTCAGCCTGAGTTCAAAAGCTATTAAAGTGAAACCAATCAAATAAAAATTATTATTTACTATAACTTAATTATATTTGGAAGAAGGTATAGGAAAGGTGGATAGAAACACATTAAAGGGGGACGAACACAATATGGCTTTTACAATGAAAAGAACACAGTTCACACTTTACACTGCTGCCAATGGACAAGGAGGTAATGGATGTCTCTTAAAGGGAATTGATTGTCACTGCCCAATCCCCCGACCCAGGTTTCATTCTATCGGAACTCATCAGGGAGGAGTGTGCAACGCTCAACACATCTTCCCAAAAGAGAAAACAACAAAAAACAAAAGAGGAGAAAAAGGAAAATGGTAAAGAATGATAGAACACACAGATAGGAACAATTAAAAGGTATAACATAAAGGACAAACACAGGAAAAGGACATTGGATGCGAATATATAACTCTATAAGGAAAACCTCTTTTCGCTTTATGAGGTAATTGGATTATATTTGGAAGAAGGTATAGGAAAGGTGGATAGAAACATATAAAAGGGGGACGAACACAATATGGCCTTTACAATGAAAAGAACAACACAGTTCACACTTTACACTGCTGCCAATGGACAAGGAGGTAATGGATGTCTCTTAAAGAAAATTGATCATCACAGCCCAATCCCCCGACCTAGGTTTCATTCTATCGGAAGCGAAAAGAGGTTTTCCTTATAGAGTTATATCATTACTAATTTAAAAAATTTAACAGGTGGTTAAAATTGAAGGTTCAGTGATTGTATAAAAAAGAAATTGAAAAAAACCTTTGAAATGACAATTGTGTTTTTAATAATCTAAATATTACATAAATTTAAATTACATAATTTACATAAAGATGATAATTAATATTAATCTTCATCTTTGTTCAAATAAAAGGGGGACGAACACAATATGGCCTTTACAATGAAAAGAACAACACAGTTCACACTTTACACTGCTGCCAATGGACAAGGAGGTAATGGATGTCTCTTAAAGAAAATTGATCATCACAGCCCAATCCCCCGACCTAGGTTTCATTCTATCGGAAGCGAAAAGAGGTTTTCCTTATAGAGTTATATCATTACTAATTTAAAAAATTTAACAGGTGGTTAAAATTGAAGGTTCAGTGATTGTATAAAAAAGAAATTGAAAAAAACCTTTGAAATGACAATTGTGTTTTTAATAATCTAAATATTACATAAATTTAAATTACATAATTTACATAAAGATGATAATTAATATTAATCTTCATCTTTGTTCAAGCAGAAAAATATCAGTTTTAATTCCAAACAATGCCATTGAAAATCTTCAAAACGATTGATTGATATTAATTTCTCAAATAGTTGGAGGTACAGAATATTTATTAATATTAGAATATATTAAACCAAATACAACCCACATTTAACTTACCATCTAGTACGGCTAATCTCACTTAATCAAAAATAATAGTACCTGCACATAATTTGTATTAAAAATTTCAAAATCATGCCTGTCAGGATAGATATCCTTATAATACTAAACTTTGATTGTTGATTTTTCTTGGCTCAAAGGATTATAGAACAGGAGTAAAGTGACTGAATGAGGTGGCATAGGCATGTAATAAGAATGTGAAGAGAATGATGGAGCTGAATGTTAAGGAAGGGAAGTAGATCACAAGGGAAACAAAGAAGTCAGTGGGAATGAAAACAAGTGGAGAAGAGTGGGCTATGAGTAAGAAAGGAATAATGATGGTGAGATAAACAAAGATGGAAGTAATCAACTAAGGTAATCCGCCTGGAAACTGTTAGATGATGCTGATGAT
The DNA here is from genome assembly GCA_902141385.1 of Timema californicum. Lineage (NCBI taxonomy): Eukaryota > Metazoa > Arthropoda > Insecta > Phasmatodea > Timematidae > Timema > Timema californicum. The sequence continues at coordinate 17,024 of CABFOW010001860.1, forward strand.
GACTAATCGCATACTTGTTATTGTAGACTTAATCTTAAAACATTTCCAAAGTTATTTGAACATATTTTGTTTTTTAGTAATATGTATGTATTAAATAAAGTTCTCTAAGCCTGGTATAATAATATGAGAGCAAATAAATATAATAGAATTGTAGAAAATGGAGCACAAATAAAAATTTAAAAAATAAAATACAAATACCTTAATATTTTGAGTTCACAGTATTTTCCAAATTCTTGGTAACAGAGTGTTGAAGTGTTTATTAATATGTATTCATGGTTTTTACTTTTATTTGTGCTTCATATTCTATCATATTTGTTTTGAGTAGACAATAAACATGTTTGGAACAAACACAATGGATTAGAGAATAACTCTATAGCTAAATTAATACCGATATCATGCTCAACTTTTTTGTAACATAATGTTCTCCTTGTGTGAAATTTTGCGTTGTGTTTAATGTCAAGTGAAGGTAACACGTGTTCTAGCCAACCAATCATTTTGTGAGCCACGTCACCAGATCTGGCTAGTTAGTACTTTATTTGATTGTTTATGGTGCGCAGACAAATTCTTCGATACAGTTTTTTCTGTCTCTCGCGAATTCCTTAATCATTCCTAAATGATAGGGTTTTATTTTAGTAAACAACATTTTTCAAACAGTTCTAATCCATTTTCTGTGTTTTGTTTGAGTTATGTTTAAATTATGTGAATCCTGATCACACACTAGTTTCTTTTACATATAGTGAACATTACATTACATTAACATTAAGTTGATCATGTTAACTGCATAACAGTTTTTTTTCACATAGTCTCGAAGTAATAAAAAAATCTTTCAAATAAATTACATGCATTATGCAGTTGGAATTCAACATCAGGCATTCTTCAAGACAAATAACTATATCAACACTTTGGCCACAGGAAATTACTTAAGAACAGCAAACAAACAGTAATACATTATGTGAGCTCTTTTTTTCTGTATGTGTAAAAATTAATTTCCCACATTAATACAATTCATCTCTAATTACAGCGATAATACTAAAGGTAAACATATGTTTTTTAAATTCAAATATAACATATGGAAATAGTGTTTAAATTGATATATTTTGACAACTAAAATATAAGATCTACTTAGCAATTCAATTTTTATTTCTTAAAAGAAAAAAGTGGATTGATTGTATTTCCATATATATATATATATATATATATATTAATGTAATTTAAAACACATCAAATTTAGTCATTTGTTGTGATGAAGAGGATTAAGTCTGGCTCGTTTAGATAGCCCTACTCTGATTGGTCGTCTGCTCTGAGGCACACACTGTTCATCCTCTTCTTTCCAATTGGTGTATGTAGGATCTTGAATTGGCCAATCAAATAGACCATTTCCTATAAAACAAGTAATAGGCGTTATGAACAGTTTGATCAGAAGTTATAAAGAGGGCGCAGACAAAATTTGATTAAATTTGTCATTTTTGGGCTTAAAAAAGAGTATAAATAGGAAATATAAAATACTTATTTCAAAATATTATTATGATAAATGAAAATGTTTAAAAGCAGGGGAAAATAAACTAACGAGTGAAAATTACGAAAGATGAGAAAAAATGCAGATGAGAGGAAGATTAAACCTTTTCTCCTCTTTCTCTAAATGTGGTCTCTTCACTTATTTTCACTCTTAGCTTATTATTCCTTTTTATAATTTTTATACATTCAGTTGTATAAATTTTAGCCAATCTCATTATCAACATTATTTTAACCCACTTTGGTGGCCGCATGTTCTAAGGTGTTACTTTTGCAGTAAACTAGGATGTAGGGGAGATTAAGGTTCATATCTCGGTCAGGTGTACTGAGGGTGGGTTTTTCCAAAATGGTTTTCCATCCTCCCTCCACACAAATGGGAATATATTTTCTATAAATATAACCTTCCTCGGTCCTGGCACATATTTATCTGATTTCCAAACCCTTCCTTCACCTCTGACAATATGTGTATTAATCACAACTTGTGAATGTGTGGAATGCCAGGCCTTTACCGTGGTTCGGATCCCACCTTAAACTGTAGGTCCTCCATTTCATAATCACATTCACCCTATAATTACACATTAGTGTAAGTGCATATAACCTCAACGGGTAGTAACACGTGATGCTAATAAGATCATCAAAATTAATACATATACGTGTATAATCTGATCAGATAATAAGATTTACATTCATTACTGTTTTCAGCCTGTGGCCTGGGTCAATTTTTTATCCAAGCCATACATTTCCCACTACCAGCTGGCTAGGCCTGTCGTAGCCTCATATGCCTTATAATCTAACTTAAGACTAGGGTGTTATGCAAGAACATATAGTGAATGCTTAGAGGACCAGTAGTGTGGTCCCAAGCAAGCGCACTATCGCTCCACCTTTTAACCTATGATGATGCAAGCAAAGCCACATTAGTGTCAACAAAGCATCCACTTAGTCAAGTTCTTGCATACGGACCTAGGACAGGCATAACATTCGTTCCAAGAATGTTAATTTATCAATGTGAAAAGCTAAGCCCACATTTCTCCAATGATACATTTTTTGACCATGCCGGGAATTGAATGAAGAGGTAGTAAGATGTAGTGCTAAAAAAATAATTTAAATATGAATTTTATTCTCAATGGTTTTGGATTCTTGTGTCTTGGTCTTAACAAATATTTTATTTGCTACTTAATCTCACTACTTGTCTTATACATATGTACTAAAATTACACTAATGTGTTAGAGATGAGGAAGGTTGAATTTAGAGGATGTTTACCCACATTTATTTGGAGGGAGGGTGAAAAATCATTTGGGGAGAAAACACCCTCAGTACACCCGGCATTCAAATCCCAAACTGCTTGTCATCAGCAAGAGTGATACCCTATAGCATTCAAACACCAAAGTGGGTTTGTATATTTCACATTTCTAATAAATTATTGGGATTAATTATGTATATAAATTGTTGACATAGAGTTTTACTTTATTTTCCTCATGAGGAGGGAGGTGATTTATAATGTGAAAACACAACTTGTGAATGTGTGGAATGCCGGGCCTCCACCATGGTTCGGATCCCACGTTAAACTGTAGGTCCTCCATTTCATCTCACAATCACCCTACCATTACACAATAGCATAAGTGTGTATAACCCGAACGGGTAGTAAGACACGGTGATAATATATATGAAAATGGTAACATATTGTTTTTATAAAGAATAATAACACATGTATGTTAAGAGTTTAGAAAAGTGAGATATATTTAATCAAAGTGGAGATATTTAATTTTGTTTGTTTTTGACCAACTACTCATAAAGTTCCCTTAATTAAAATGTTAAAATGTAGAAATCTCAAATTCTGTAGTTTTAATCCTCGAACTAGACATATTTTGGAAATGTATCATTACATTTTATCATTAAGTTTCTGAAGGATCAATAATGTTATTATTGGAAGAAGTTACAGAAAAGAGGAATAGGAACAAATAAAGGGGAATGAACACAATATGTCTTCTACAGTGAAAAGAAGAACAAAGTTCACACATTACAATGCTTACACTGGACAAAGCAGTAATAGCTATCTCTTTAAGAAAATCCGTAATCACTAATCATTATCTTGACCCAAGTGTCTTATCAGAACTCATCAAGAGGGAGTGTGAAATGCACAATGTGGCTTCCTAAAAGAGGAAAAGGGGAAAAAAAGCTATTTTCTTCAGGAGGTAATTATTACCTATTGTTCCAATAGCAAAAATATAGAGTGAACTCTGCTCTTCTTTTAATTGTAAAATTGTAGATGAAAAAGTGAAAAGAGGTTTTCCTTAAATGACCAGTGGTTAATCAACTTTTGCCAATATTGTTGTTTTACCTTGTAATGTAATGAGGAGAGAAAGGGGAAGAATCCCAAGTAAAATGATGGAGATAAAGTATGTAGGAAAAATACCGCAAGGTAGACCAAGACATGGAACAAGTGAAAGGAGAAAAATAGTGGAAGGACTGAGGAAGATGGGGGAATTTTACTAAAATGACCCGGCTACAGATGGAAAACACTTGATGATGATGATGATGCCTTACCTTGAACTGAAGCACTTCTAGGTAGATACCTTGTTTGTATCTCGGTGCTCTTGTGCCAGGTTGGTGTATCTAGATCGATATAGCTTGGTTCTTCCTGGTATCTCTGAGCTTTATTGTCTCCAGACTCAGTGAGACCTACCCCTCTTACTACAATCTTGTTAGTACCACAATCCATAGAATTTCTGCTGTATGAGTTGAAGAATACAAGTTTCTTACAGAGACCATGTTCATTGGTTTGAACGCCCTCATCGGGCAATGCTACGTTATGCATATTATCTGACACTGGCTTTATATCTGTTGTGCCAAGCTTGCTATATACTTTTGTTTCCTCTTCTCTGCAGCTTGGGCTTAGGGGGACAGACATCACTTTGCTTTGACAATTGGGTGTCCAAAGACAGATTTGAAATGGTAATAACTCATTTTTTTGCTTCAGTGGATCTTCTGCATTTTGTGGTTTAGGCTTGGAACTATCTTCCTTTTTAAAAAATCTGCTTGAAACCTTTTTCTGCAATTGATTTTTACTAAAATACTCAGAAACTTTATGTTCTAGATGTGTATCTCTCATTTCAGCAGAAGATTCTTCGTAATATTTTCCTTTATCTTTGTCCTCGATATCATTACATGAGATTGCAGTGAAATGATTTACTAATGTTTTAATTTCAAATTCAGGATTACGCTTATTTTCAATTCCAGACACAATGGGAACCTCCTGATTATGTCTAGAATAGTCTTCATTCTGAATAGCTTTCTCTGATGGTTCTGTCATGATTTTAACGTCCAAGTCGACCATCTCGTGTAGTTTGGTAGTTCCAGGAACTAGCTGTGATTCATCAAGGTAAGTTTGGTCTGGTTTATTTACTGACGAATAGTTTCCCTCATCTGAAAGTTCAACGGAGGAAGTCTTAGAGCCTGCTAGAGGGACCAAGGTTTGGTCCAACATTGGGAACCTTAGTTTCTTTGTAGGCAACATCTCTAAACAAAGTGCTTGTATGTGCCTCTTGCAAGCCACCTTCTGATCGTAATCTTGAATCATCTGATTAAAGTCACAGAAACACTCGTGTGGCTTGGACGTTTCGATTTGATCGGTTTGAACTAGAGCATGCTTTATTTGAGAGCTGTGAAAATGTTTTATTATTTCATTTGTATTATCTTGACTCTGTCCAGACTCTACTTCTGAATCTGAAGTTTCAGACACACAACTACTGTTGCTATGGTTTGAAATGCTCTCATATCTAGTGATAGATTGATCAATTTGTTGGTCAAGAATGATATCACTAATATCATTTTCATCATTACTTGGTTTATCTTCACAATCACTATTATTTTGACCTCTAATGGTAATGATACCGATATCACAATTATCTTGGCTGCTAACCGGCTCGCTAGAGGAGTAATCACTATAATCAACCAAACTATGTGGTACAGTAGTGTACTGTTTAGTTTTCTCTGTACTATGAGTTTTTGTTTTGATGTCTCGCTGTGTATCAGTGTTTATATTATGTTCTTGGCTCAATTTGACTTCAGAATCTTTACTTTCACTCATTGGAGTTGTGGTATTAGTGTCGGGAAGAGAAAATTGAGAAAACAGTTTTCCTAAATTAGACCTGTGCTCTTTGTACATAACTTCAGAGTCGAAAGAATCAAATGCATAAGTTTTTGGCTCGTCCTTCTTAAATTTTTGGGCTTCTGGACAGTTTGATAATCCACGTGTTTCTTCATTTTCATCTTTTGTAGAGGTATCGGTAAAATCATATTTATTTTTTGATTCACTTAACTCTTTAAATCGGTGACAATGGTCTTCATTTTTTTCTATGTTTTTTGTTTGATTGAAATCAATATTTGAAATAGCACTGCCGTTCGTTGTTTTGGTTTCAGAAATATTTTGAAACCGTGCTCCAAAGTTGAGGTTTATCTTAAATGGTTTGTCTGAGTTATTTTCCCTCCCTCTATATTTATGTGTTGCTGATACATCAAACTGAGAAAAACTTCTCTTAAAGGAATAACTCAACTTTGTGTCACTAAAAGTGTTAGGATATGAGTGACTTCTTAGTTGAACTTTTGTTTCACCTTGCTCTACCTCATCAAAATCATCTATCACTGGAATTATTACATCTTGTGAAGCTGATTTATCACCCAAAAACTTAGACTGCCAAGTACATTCGTCATCTTTGTTTACTTTAATATCTTCAAATTTTGTGTCTTGTGACAGACTTGCGATGAGTTTGCTATTTATTCCCATATGGCAATGAAGTGACTCGTTCAGCGGTAGAACCGAGTAAGGTGAAACTATTGGTAACAATTCTTCTGTTAAGTTCTCGAGTAGTTCTAACATTTTTCCACTGCAATTAAGTTCCCTATTTGGTAACACTGGGAATTCACTTTCATTTTCTTGATCTATCACAGGAAATAAAATTTCATTAATAGTCTGTGTATCTAGAGTTTGACATATAGTGTTCTCAAATCCAGGGTCTTCTGAAATCATTAATGAGTGATATTGAAAAATATCTTTAATATTTCTTTGTTCGTGTGGTGTTTCTTCGCAGAATGGATCTTCCTTCCCTAGAGATGTGAACACCTTTTCAATGTTATTCTTATTATTATTTAATAATTGGGGCTCTTCTTCTTGACTTATGATCTCCTGATTAATGTTTTTCTTTTGTCCTTGAAAGTTAAATATCTTGAACATCTCACTCTTGAATGATTTGAATGTAGCTGTATCCACCTTTCCTACTTTTTCTGAAAGTGTTCTAGTTTTACCAATTGAAATATTGCTTGGTACAGTTTCAATATTCTTTCTAAATAGTGGTTCTGGTTGCGAAAAGGATCTCAACTTTGACATTCTAGCCGACACATTTTCAACTGTCACACTATTTTCATTGTATTTTTCTACATTGTTCTCAGCTGAAGTAATAGTTTCTTTGTCAGTATTTGTTGATGGAACTTCTATCTCCGTCAAGGTTTGATTTACCAGGGGCTCATCAGGAGTTCCAAAAGTTGATGGTTTCCCAGTGTCAGGAAGTTCATTATTCGAATAATTTTGGTGTTTTTCATCATGCTCAGGTTGTATTAGATCGTCAAGGGCTACCATTGTATTTAGGATATCTGGAAAGTTGACTTTTGTGTAGTTGATAACGACCGGCAATCCCAGATCTTGTTGGTGAACATCACAATCTTCTGTAATTAAAATAAATCAATTAGGAACTAATAATGTTGGCTGTATAATTTTAAAATTTAATATTAGGAAATATGTCTTTACATAAGAACTCGACCAACTTTGAAGTGTTAAGAATGAAACAAAAACCAAACCACACCCTCTCTTAAACTTTGGTATGAATATTGATAGTCGGTTATAATTTAGTCTTCTCATTATTCAGAATCATGTGAGGTAAAAGTGAGTCAAATCAGAACTGATGAACAAATATATGTTAATTATTAGAATAGAATCAAAACTGTAGACTTTTTTATTTTTTTGTGGGGCTAAGAATTTAGAGTTATCCTATTTATTTAGACTACATACTCTAGATTTAACCATTTATACACATGGTCTTAACAGCAAGTAGCCCCATCTGCATTATATGCTCATAAAACAATGACAACTATGTTTGAATAAGGAGGTCTTCAATCTGAATAGGAAACACAATTATTTGAGTAAGATATTTAATCTGCATTATATTGTTAACTTAAAAAAATGTAACTAATGATTCTTTCAGATTAATTTCACTGATCAAATCAACTTTCATAGCTATGCTAGTTTGAATTCTAAACCTTGAAGAGAAATTAATATATGGAAGTGTTTTTTAAAATCAAATTCTGATAATATGTGGCTTATAATAAAATGAGGAAAATTAATATTACAACCTATTTTAATATTAGTTTTATTGTTAAGTAAAATATGGTGCAAGGTTTGTAGAATATGGTACTTGAAAATAATAGATTATTGTAAGCAAATACTTCACTAAAATATAATTTTATTACATGTTTTTATACACTTAAATTAGGCCTATAATATTTGACATTGATTCAAAATGGAATGTCAATTTTTTTAATGTTCACATATTTTACTCCAAGTTGCATGATAAAATTTAGGTCGTCTCTTGTGGTACGCCCCTTAATTTGTTTAAACATTCAAGTACACAATCATACTTCAAGTTTGTACCTTCAGTTGGCGGAGAGCTGTCCCAGTCATCAGCTAAGTCTGGGGATGAAATACTGTAACAATCTTCAACAATGGGCTGCTCTGAAGAGGAAGGGGTACACACTAGTTCAATGGCTGGTAAGCTGTTTGAAGGACATATAATACAACCAATGCCAGTGGAATTAAAGTTTTTTCGGAGGTGATGATTTTTATTTCATTAGTGCCGATAGTAGATATATTTTATTGCCACTGTACAACATTTAAAACTTAAGAGGAAATTAGTAAAAAGTTTCATTTTGGGCCCCTTGCTTGTAGACATATAGACTGAATTTCAAGCTCATCTAGTCTATTTTTCTGGTGAAAGTGAAGTCCAAGTTTTAATCCCAGTCATGTTTACTGAGATTGTTTTTTCCTAAATAGTTTCTCACTCTCTCCATGCAAGTTCAGACACATTTCCCTTAAATTCCTCCTTCCTTATCCTTAAAACTTAGCATAATTAATAAATATTTATATAACCTGAACGAATAAGAAAGTGTGGGGAAATTAAAAAAAAGACGTGGAGGAAAGAACCACCCTAAATGTACCCATTCCGGATTGAACTCTATGTTGGTGGATTGTCATAGACTGATCTTCCTTTCTTTGACCTTCGATTCAAACCCTAAAATAAATAAACTCAAGTGCGTATAACCCGAACGGGTAGTAAGACGCGGTGCTAATAATAAAAATAAACTCAATGGCATCAGCCTGCAGCCATACCAACAGAGTGGCCATCGTCAGTTGACAATGGTAGTGCCAACTTTTCCACGCCATGTGGCTAGCACAATGGACCTCCCGGCTGTTAATCTCGGTTTTATAGAGCTGAGACTCACTTTGATGGTCGCATGGTCTAAGGCATCACTATCACCATAGTCTAAACTTCCACTCACAAGGAAACCAGAGTTTGATCCCTTTTGGGCAGCCTATATTAGGTGTGATTTTTTCTAAATGGTTTCCCACACTCCCTCCATTGGAATGTGGACATACTTTCTTTAAATTCAACCTTCTTTATCACTAAAGTATTATTATTATTATTAGCACCGCGTCTTACTACCCGTTCGGGTTATACGTACTTACGCTAATGTGTAATGGTAGGGTGATTGTGATATGAAATGAAGGACCTACAGTTTAACGTGGAATCCGAACCATGGTGGTGGCCTGGCATTCCCCACATTCACAAGATGTCTTATCAGAGGTGAAGGAAGGGTTTGGTAATCAGATAAATCTTTGCCGGGACCGAGGATCGAACCCCGGCTGCCAGCATAGAAGTCTGACACCTTACCCCTAGACCGCCAGGTCATCGATTATCACTTAACTATTAGCATAACTAGTACATAGGTGTATAACCTGAATGGGTAGTGAGACGTGGCTATAAAGTGGAGCCACTACTCGTTTATTCAAATAGTTCCTCATTTGAACTCAAGAGACTAAGTTCACCCCATTCCAAACCCACTACTTCATAAAAAATGTGGAACCGCCAGGGATCAAACCCAGGACCTCTGGATCTGTAGCGAGAAACTCTGACCATAGAGGTGGTTAAACCCTCAATATGTAAGTTTAATTTACCAATTAAAATAAGCAAACGCTGCTACTACTAAGGGCATGTTTATACTTTGAGAGTAACATCTAGCGACTGTGACCTTGCAATGAAAGTGAGTGACCTTAGTTTAACTGTTTAAATAACTCGACTGTAAGTTCTGGTGTCCTGTTCACAAGTATACCTGCACTGTAAAGATAAGAATTTGTCTTACCAATTCAGTAAAGTATTTTCAGGTACCGGAGTCGGTTGCATTTGAACATGGGGTTTCCAAATAGCGCCATCTAAATTACAAAATTGAATTAATGTAATTATTGTATTGGCTTTGAAGAAAACTTCAAAAATAAAACTATTTTTAACGGTAAGACAACTAGAATCAATTTTAAAATGTATGATTGCGGCTTCTAAAAAACTATACTATTTTTTATCAAGAAAATCTAGACAAATTTTATATAATCCTAATGAGGCATGAATAATTTTTCTTGCAGTTTTAGTAATTTAATTTGAAATAGAGAAAACAAATTTGACAATCAACCCAAGCTATACTTTAAAAGTATCACTATCATGTTTTCATGTAATTTTCATTTTAAAGTATATTTATATGTCTTTAAAGCAGTATGTGCTAAAACTAGCATGAACTAGTATTGACTTTGTGTTTTGGTTTAAACTGATAAATACAAGATTCATTAATTGTAGTTTAAAGGGACATAAATATGATAGCTACTAGCAGAGATACATTATCTCTTAAAGGAATCTAAATTTAATCAGGAATAGAGGGTTATAGACTACTCTGGTAGATAGTTACCTTCATCATTTAAATATTTATAGTTTTGTGACAATGAAATTGGATGGTATTCACCTCTACTTGTTATATTCTTAGGTGTATCTGGATCCAACAATGCTTTAACAAGCATGCTTGGTGAGTTGAAAAGTCTATTTTTTTTTAGCATTCTAAAATATATAGCTGTAAAGCTTTCAATTTGTTAGTTGTAAATATTTGGATGTATATTGAAACACTCTAAATAATGGTTTAATTTTAATTATAATATCCCATATATGTCTAAGACATATTATGTGTGTTCGAGAACGTTTAACTAAATTCTTAGAATACAAAATCTTTAAACAAAACAATCGAATGGCTTATATTCATATTTGAAAATTCCGCTTCCATAAGAAAAAGTTCTACAAACCCCAAAAAAATAAAGTTCTCGAATTTCAATAATTAGCTAATCATATTAGTTTATTTTATCCTAATTTTTTGTAAATTCGGTATTTGATTCACTTATATTATTTATAGCTAGTTATTTTAACTATTGAAATCCAGTCAAATTCTTATCTTTCTACATTTCTAAAATCAAATAAGTTTAAAGTCTGGTAATAAGCGAAATGGCCTTTTAGGGATTATATTATTGAACATTGTCAATTGTCAAACACAAATAAATAATAATAAAAGAATGGAACTTCTGTATAATAATAGTGGATCTATAAATTAAATGTTGTGGAAAATGTGCAACTTTGTAAATTACGAACGTAAATCTAAGTGTGTTACTAATAAATATTTTAAAGTGGTCTAAAATTATATTGTTTACAGTACTGTAAAATGTGTTTTGGTTAAACAGAATAATCGTCAATAGAATTGACTAGTCTAGAAGCACTGTCTGCAAAAGAAATGAAACTTAAAGTTAGGTTAAGACAAAGACATAGATGTATAGGCCTACCGTTCCTTCTACTTTTAATAACTCATTCATGGTCCTTCAACCCATCATCAGAACAACTAGAAGATACCAAATACAAAAGGCCAAAGGAAGTGTCATGCAATGAGACAATGCCACCGCAAATGGTTGATGTGCAATTTTCCTCCTATGTTGTCAAAAATGGTAAGCTGCAATATTAATATTTACACACTGAATAAATGAATAAGCCTAGGCCTACCTACTCTTCACATATTATGGATCATTATTCATTTGCAGTTTTTCACCTTAGGCTCCTTTATTTGTAATAGTAATCAAGGGTTGTATCGCCAAAAGTGTTTAATGGATACATATAGGTATTAATGATACATATTATAGGTATTACTGAACATCCTACATGTTTATTTAATTGAATGAGATTATTTACTTCGTTTTTCTATAGTCTCGTTTGTGGGACAAGATCGACTCCACAGCAACAAATTGCCTTGTCCACAGAGCCCTGCTTCCTAAGTTCTTGGTACATTGTAGAAGTTGGATACACTTTTAATTTTCTTAAAGACTGTCTTTAAGGATAACTATGGAGATCAAATCACAGGTAGCCAAACAAATGAACATCAATCTACAAATTGAAACTAAATGGTCATCATTTTCTAAGCATATTTTTATCTAACTACTTTTAAAGTCATTCATAGAAAATTTTGGTAACTTATCGTTATTCCAATTGAAAACACATAACAAACAAAAAAATTATTACAATTTTTAGTTTGGCTAAAGAATCTGATTAAATTGTTTTATTTCGACAAATTTGATTTGACCAAGTAGGCTATTGACAAAATATTTAGTGATTATGGACACATGGTGTGTGCGCAAGATTGAAATTCTTGCAGACTAGGAACTACAAGGATCCCAGAGCTTATAGGTTATGTAGAAAAGGCTTGAGCTGTACTGTGTGTTATATTTAAAACCCTGTGTAAGGTCAATTAGGGCTATTGTGATACACTTGATAAAAAGTGCATTAAACTGGTGATGGAATAATAAAGTAAATATTTTTAGACACAACAATTACTACTATTTCCTTAACATCTTGTGATAAAATTGTTACTATAGTAGCCCCATGGCTTCTTTGGTGCTGACTTACAGCTCACAACTGACTTCTGACAGCTTTAAAAAGTTACCAGACCAAATTAAGTATCCCTACACTGAACCAGATGATCTGCAAAAACACGTGTTTAGCAGCTGTCACTTCCGACAGTCAAAATGTAGGTATATACCTAAATGTTGACTGTCAGAAATCATCTGTGAGCTGTCAGTCAGCACCAAAGAAGCCATGGGGCTACTGTATTAACTATTTATGGACAAATAAATACTCAATAAAGATTAAGGGACTAAAATTTTTCAATATATAACCACAAGAAATAAAGATCAAAAAACTTAATCTTTTTAAAAAGGATGTTAAAAGGTACATTCTGGAAAATAATTTCGACCAGCTGATATGTGGGTGAAAAGGTATCTGTAATTTTGTAGCAACTCATGTTATAATTGGATCAGAATTTGTATGTATACTGTACTTATTGTTTTGTTTTTTGAGGGGTGGAACATCATATTATACTTTGTGCTCATGACCAAATTTATGCAACTTTTCAATTCAGCAAGAGGACTACATTTATTTTAATCGCCCAAGTATATTGAAAATTGGAGAATTTGTATGAGCAACATTTAAAGGCGGTAAAAGAAACAATACTCTTAACTTTTTTTTAGCCCCCCATCCTATTACCCATTCGAGTTATACACTTATGCTTAATTACACTAATTGTTTTAGGGATTAGTAAGGTTATATTCAGAGAAAGTGTACCTGGCATTTTTGTGGAGGGAGAGTGGAAGACTAACTTGGGAAAACCACCCTCACTACTTCCAACTGGGTGACCTGGTGGTCTAGGGGTAAGGTGTTGGACTCCTGTGCTGGGGTCCAGGGTTCAATCCTTGTTTCCGGCACAGATTTATCTGATTACCAAACCCTTCCTTCACCTCTGACAAGACATCTTGTGAATGTGGGGAATGCCAGGCCTCCACC
>CABFOW010001860.1:31393-72918 GCA_902141385.1 Timema californicum
ATATATATAGAGTATATCTATATGTATATATACATGTAAAGAAGGGGTGTATCACTTTAGCCTCAGACGTGTATCACATTAACCCCAAAGGCTGAAGCTATTGTGTGATACAAGGTTTTTAATTTTTTACCCAAATAACTTTTTTAAATCTTAAAAATAGGAATTTGATTCAATTAAGATAGCAAAGCTGCACATTTTTGTATTTTTACTTTTATTTTATCATAATTAGAATAAAAGTTACAAAGAAATTTTGATTTTTTTGTATCATTTTAGCCCCACCTGACCCTATGTAATTAACTTCAAGTAGACATGTCTGAAGTTGATATCTACTACTGTTTTCATCACCTTATATAACCCTTATAGTGCCATGCCTTTAATGTATTGTAATGTGTAGGAACAAGAGTGCAGCGGCTATTTAATTATTTTTATAACCCGCCTCGGTGGCGTAGTTGGCTAACGCGCTTGTCGTGTTGAGCTCGACTGCTGAGGACAGGGAGATCGAGTTTTGAATCTCGGTCGGGTGAACTGGGGGTGGTTTTTCCTAAATGGTTTTCCACTCTCCCTCCACGCAAATGTGGGTTCACCTCCTACCTCTAATTCAACCTTCCCAATTCCTAACCCATTAGAGTAATTAGTACTTAAAGCGTATAACCCGAACAGGTAGTAAGACGCAGTGCTAAATATTATTATTAATTATTTTTATAAGGTTGTACAGGAAAAATTCTCTTTATATATATATATATATATATATAACTCTCAGGGAACCCCTACCTGGCGGACACATATTAAGTTCGACAGGAGTAAATTACAAAAATATAGGCTTATGTGTAAGCCAATAGGGTTGGTACATTTTTTTAGCACCTTGTCTTACTAGGCCAACCTGTTCGGGCTATACACTTAGGCCTATGTACTAATTATGCCAATGTGTTTAGGGATAAGGAAGGTTATATATATATATATAGGGATAAGGAAGGTCTCATATATATATATGAAGTGTGTACACATTTGTGTGGGGGAAGAGAGAGAGAGAGAGTGTGTAGAAAACCACCCTCAATGCTAAGACCAAGATTCAAACCTCTACCCCCTCTCATTGGTGGTCTTGTCTACTGTGGCTACTGAAGAGGGTTAGGTAATAATTAACTCATACCTATGAATAAAATATTTAAAGAGTATTTATTGCCTATTTAATTACTTTATTTCATTAGGAGACTCAAAAGTTCATTGCCACACTTAGAAGTACACCATCTATACCTATCTTGAGTTAGTGTAAAGTGTTCAGCATTTCAAAACAGTAGACCCTTAGCTCTTGAGCATTTCATTAATTTCATTAATTTAATTATATTAGTTTGCCATTGTTTATTTTGTTAATTTAATACCATTCTTAAAATCACTAAATTCATGATGGATGTAATAGGCTTGCAAGTGCCCAATATTTATAATATTCAAAGACATTTAATAACATTTTATATATCATTTTAGAAAATCCCCCTTAAGTTTATAAGAAATCATGTTAACACTATGGTACACTTATGGTACATTGTTTTCCTATTATCAGTTAGGCCTATTTTAATAAGTTTCCATCTTCAATGTATTATTCTTTTCTAGGCCTAATTTAATCTATATATTATCAAATATTTAATTATAAGAAAGTGTATGGTTTAATGTTAATTATAAGTTGTCCAAATTATAACCAAAGTTGTAAGCAATATATGTTTTAAATTTCAATTCATTAATTTCATTTTTAGGCCTTTAACTTTTAAATATATTAGTTTTCCATTCTTGGAGAGTCTTTGTTGAAATTGTAGCATCATCTAAATTTATTACTTTTACCTTTCACTTCTAAGCATCGTGCTATTTTATTTTATCTGTACCCTGAAGCTGTGAGATGCACTTGTGGCTTCATAGTAGAAAGGAGAGGTTTGGCGCGAACAGTTAGCCAATTAGCAATCAGATTGTAGTGTTTGTGTTTAATACTACAGTAGCCCCATGGCTTCTTTGGTGCTGACCGACAGCTCACAGCTGACTTCTGACAGTCAACATTTAGGTATACACATAAATTTCGACTGTCAGAAGTGACAGCTGCTAAACACATGTTTTTACAGACCATATGGTTCGGCGTAGGGATACATAATTTGGTCTGGTAACTTTTCAAATCTGTCAGTCAGCACCAAACAAGCCATGGGGCTACTATATGTGGAAAGGAAACATTAGCAGCGGGAGCCCTGGTTGGGAGTCACTGCTATAGGATAACACCAGAACTAGTATCAATTTGAAAAGCTGATCACATCGGTTTTTGGGAATAGAAGGGTTTAGTTTTGGATGATTTGTCTAATAGGCCTACTTAATATCTTATATCCGCAACTCTTCTGTTTCAGAGTACATTGTGGCATTCAAAGACTACTATAAAACAAACACAAGACAGAAGTTTATAACTGCAGCACTAAATGGTTCAGGTGTGGACAAGTGGAAAATTCTGCCACGGAATAATCCTGCGAGTGACTTTCCCAGCGATTTTGATGTTGTAATGGTGAGAGAGATTTGTGTAACTTAGGTCTATGTACTGAAATCTCTTAATAGCGGATACCTTCCAAGATAAAAAGAACTCTGTTATCAAGAGGTGTCCACTGTTTTAAATCATATCTCTTGAACACAGTCTAAGCTTCATTAACCTATCTATTCTGCAGTATTGTATGCTGGATAGTTATGACTAATGAATAAATATTGTTTGTATCTTACTGTACAGATTGTATAATATACAGAACAATATGCAAATAAAATTAGGTGAACAGTAGGCCTTCTGTAATGTATAAATGCGTAAGAGCACAAATAACTGCTGAAACATCCTCCCGCTGATGGCTTGAAAGGGGTGGGGCATTGTAAAGTGGTTGGGGTTTCTAAGCCCTTAGCTCTCGACTATTTCATTTATATAAATATATTAGTTTGCTATTGTTTATTTTGTTAATTTAATACCATTCTTAGAATCACTAAATTCACTATGGATGTAATAGGCTCGCAAATGCCCAGTAATTATGATATTCAAAGACATTTAATAACATTTTATGTATTATTTTACCAAAATCTCCCCTTAAGTTTATTAGAAATCATGTTAACACTATCAAGATACTGAGATTACTATACCTATAGTACATTGTTTTCCAATCATTTAGGCCTTCAGCATCCTCAATGTATTATTCTTTTCTAGGCCTAATTTATTCTCTATATTACTATCAAACATTTAATTATAAGACATTATGGAGTTTAATGTTAATTATAGGTTGTCCAAATCATAAACAAAGTTGTAACAATATATGTTTTAAATTTCTATTCATTAACTTCATTATTTAGGCCTTTAACTTTTAAATCTATTAGTTTTCATTCTTGGAGAGTCTTTGTTGAAATTGTAGCGTCATCTAAATTTATTGGAAGCTGTGAGATGCACCTGTGGCTTGCGGCTTCATAGTGGAAAGGGGAGTTTTGACACAAACAGTTAGCCAATTAGCAATCAGATTGTAGTGTCTGTGTTTAATACTATGTGGAAGGGTAGCATCAGCAGCGGGACACTTGCCGGCTAGCTTGCTAGCTATTAAGATTTATACTAAAAGGTACGAATAGTTGTTCTTCACATGTGATCTTTAGGGTGTTGAGAGATGGGTGGAGAAAAAGGGAGAACACCATGTGGCTAATTTATCGCAAATAAAACCATATTATGTCTATCTTCAAGTACTAATTACTTTTTCGTTTCATCATGTAAATAGTGGTTTAAATGGTAACAAAATGTCTATTAACTTTTCTCTAAAATAAAACTTCAGAATCAACATATACATTTTAATTTCTTTAACCGGCTATGTTCTCCACCCCCACCATTATTTAATTTAATTAACCCCGAGAAGTTCTACTGAACTCACTGGCTGCCACAGACAATATTTAAAAAGAAGATGGAGAGGAGGAGACTAGAGAAGTTCGACTGGTTAGAACACACATCCTTGAAATACCTTAGTCGTTACTATGGAGGCTACTTGGGAAAATTTCACTAGAAGAAGCGGGACATTGTCATTCCTGACATACCTACAGTCATATACTGTAAATGGACCAATGTTTTCAATTTCATTCAGCTAATTAGAGATTTTTAAACATAAATATGCAACTCTAGGAGTGTCTTTTTCCATTTAAAGAGTTTCTTTTAATATCACATCTTACTACACATTTAGGTTGTACACTTAGGCACTAATTATGCTAATAGTTTTAAGGATGTTTATGGGGAAGTTTACTTACATTTGTGTGGTGGGAGAGTAAAAACCCATTTTGGAAAAACCACCCTCAATACGCCCGACCGAGATTCCAACCTCAAGCTCCCTGTCATTGGCAGTCTAGTCTACTGCAAGATTAGCGCCTTAAACCATACAACTACAGTAGTGGGTAATTGGGGAGTTGTTTCACTGTAAGAACCCATGTTATTTTGCTGAGAAAATATAAACTCTGTTATATAGAATAATCCGTGATAAACAGGTGTTCATTAAGGGAGATTTCACTAAAGTTGAATTAAATCACACTATCAACATAATGTACGAAGTTCCCAATAACACAGAATCGCTCTCCACTAATGCTCTAGCTGGAAGAGACTGAGCGTTTGAACGGTCTATCTGCTCTAAACAGACACCCCTCCATTCGACGGGTCACCCCGCAGCGTCTGGTCCAACGCACACTCAAGTATATAAATGTGACGGAGGATTGTGGGGGACGCAACTGCTCCTATAATACCTGGCAGTCTTCACGGCCACTGAGACGCTCCAGTCTCTCTGTTGTGAGTAACTTGCTGCATAGTAGTATGTTCATTTGTGTCACCTTTTTCCCCAGAATAATAATATACAGTCACATTTTCCTTTTAGTAAATACAAACACATTTTTGCAGTCAACATTCATCATATTTTACTTTATTATAATTATTTTATAGGTATTGATAATATATATCAAAAGTGACAGCTGCAGATCACATAACTTGACGTACAAATACATAAAAGTAGTTATAATAACTTTTCAAATTGTCAGATAAGGCCCAAAGTTTGAAAATTAGATTCTCCTTACACTTTGCAGAACATTCAAAGTTTCTTTGCTTTAATCTCTAAGTTTAAGGCAAGAACGAAAAGTGGATGGAAACTGTATCTTACCACTGGTTTTCACTCACTTCATATGCCTTCAACATCAGTTCTAGATAATTATCATTATCAGCTCTGTTTCCAGGCTGTCATATTAGTAAAATACCTCCATATTACTCTTTTTTTCAACCATTCTTCCTCTTATTTACTTCCATTCTTCTCATCTCATTCACATACTTGCTGTTATCTGCTTTTCCCTACATACTCTATCTCCATCATTCTCTTTGGGATTCTTTCCTTTTCTATCTCATGTACTCTCTGTACCCCAATTCTTGCTTGGAAAACTTCATTCCTAATCCTGTTCCTCCTTATGACAGCTAGTATTCTCCTCAAAAACTTGATAGGACCAGTTTCAAAGTCAAATTGAGTACACCTTTAGGGTGGCGCATTACTAAATACAAGACAACACCTACCTAAACGTGGATGGCATGGACCAGTTTTGTATGTGAACCTGGCTCATTCCATTCTGATATAGGTAGGTGTCATCCTGCATTTAGTTTAGTGCCACACTTGAGGATTACTCAATTTGAATATGAAACTGGCCCATAGTCCATGCTTATAAAAATGTATCTGTCACAGAAGAACCAGTTTTGGCAGTCAACTGGCCGACACACTAGTAGAAGATTGCTACGAGCTATACCTCGACAGATCACTCAAATACTCAAGGCTGAAACATTATGGGGTATGGGAATCACAGGTAAACAACTAATATAACTTCAGTGAACTTTTGCTTATATGGATATTTGGCTTAACATGTACATGTAACATGTAACAAACAGACAGTACTTAGAAGTGGATTTCCTGTGTCCTCTCCAGACAAATATTGTCCAGTGTAGCTCTTATTAACGTCCTATTTGTTTATTAAAAGGATTTTTTTTAAAGTAAAATAAACAAAACTTGGACTAGAAGTATAAACATTTATAATTTTTTTTCTCTTAGTATTGCGTTTTATTACCTATTTGGATTTCAATTCTGTATTAATTATGCTAATGTGCTACACTTGAAGAATGTTGAATTTAGAGAAAGTATAGACACATTTGTAGGGGTTAAAATTGGAGAACTTTAGAAAAAAACCACATTCACTACACCCATTCAAGATTCACACACCAATTCTGTTATCAGGCTGTCCAGCCTATTGCGAGAATAATGTCTTAGACAGGGTGTTACGCTTTCCTTTTGTCTCGTAACACTGTTGGAGGACTAACAATTTTTCTATTCTAGTATATAAATGACTTAATAATAAAACTTATGAAAACTAAGGTATTATTTATATTACATTATAATATTTAAGGATATTGTCTTTGTACACGTTATTTTCCTTACTTTGGCAAGGGAGCCATCTGTGAGCAAGTTCTTCAACCCCTATCTCAGAGAAGGAGGTCGCGGTGGCTCCGAGAGCTATTTTCCCGCGACGGTCACCGAATGGTCTTAAAATGTAACAAGGGGATCCCCAAACTATGTTTGCAGGGAATAATAATTTAAGTGATGAATACCAAAATGATGTTGCACCTGTATACAGTACACAAAATATACATACATAACATCATATAGTCGGCGGCAGTACCAATTGAAAATATATAATCAAAACAACCATACTGTGGGACACATTTCCCCAAGACTTGCTAGCCACGTTTCATGAAGTGTATAGTGAGCAGATGAGATGGACTAAGGAACATTACCACAGGATGTCCTTTGATTTGTCTGCTTATGTGTGCTGTAAAACAATAACTGGTCCTGCATACAGGGCTATTCACTCTAGCAGGCACTTTGTGTAGAGACTATGACGCTAGTTGGATACCCAAAGATTTGGTATGATGTCAAATTGAAATATAAATGACAAATAGCTATAGCTATCACAACAGAAACAAAGTTTTTATTGTGTACACACAGAGAACGATGCCATCAGTGCTCTATCGATGTTTGACACAGTGACATTTCACGATCAGTTCAAAGACAAAAGTTTGTATCATATTTGTAGAGCTTGGTCAAATTCACTATTTTACAAATAGAATTTTCCTTCAAATCCCAACTCCAAATAGTGGATAAAATTATGAATTATTATTATTTATTATTATAATTTTATTATTATTAATTATTATTATTTATTATTATTTATTTATTTATTATTATTACAGCATCTTACTACCCGTTCAGGTTATATGTGCTCACGCTAATGTGTAATGGTAGGGTGATTGTGGGATGAAATGGAGGACCTACAGTTTAACGTGAGATCCGAGCCAGGGTGGAGGCCTGGCATTCCACACATTCACAATTTGTCTTGTCAGAGGTGAAGGAAAGGTTTGGTAATCAGATAAATCTGTGCCGGGGTCGAGGATTGAACACCGGACCCCCAGCATAGAAGTCTGACACCTTACCCCTAGACCACCAGGTCACCATAAAATTAGGAACTTAAGAGGAAATATAAATATAATAATATAAAATACAACTATAATAGTCTTGTTAATCCAAACTACACTAATCCGAAAATCTGGTTAATCCAAACAAAAGTGGAAGAAAAAGCAAATTTAATTTTATAACAAAATTTATTGTAATAGTACAAAGTAGCGAAAAGAAACAATGTATAAATTCACTTAGTTTGTTTTGCTTTCAAAAATTATGAAAATAACATATTCTAGGGTACTTACAACAATTATTTATTCATTTGGCATGTTCATAAAATCAGTAAGTCTCTTTTGTCGTAATGAAGTGAACCTGTTGGTTGGTGAAATATTCCGCCACTGCCTCATGAACATTGTATCAGCTGATATTACGACGGGTTGCTGCTCCACATAGCGTAGGGCGAGGGTGAGTGCCGCTGTGGCATCTGCGTGTGACACAAGCTGCTCCTTATCACCCTCTATTTCGTCATCCCCCCTTTCACATCCCGCTCAGTGTCTTGCTGAGTAATAGCCGCTACTATGTTCTCATCTGTCAAGTTTTCATGGCTTCCACCATCCGATGCCAACAACTCATTGACATCAGTTTCATCTGACACATTGCACCCAGGAATTTGTTGAACGAGCTGAAGTAGATTGTTTGCCTCATTTCCCTGCTCTGAATTTTCACTGTAGCTGAGGGTTGGCCATATTTTTTCCTCAAGATTTTCTCAAGCACGGTTTGTTTACACAGTCCCAAGATTCGGCAGGCCAATATACCACATCCTTAGTATTTTTTGCTTTAATTTCCTGAAGCAAGTTAAGTGAACTGTCATTATTTTCTTCTATAAGGGTCCTAAGAAATATTTTTTTATAATAAAGTTTTATATTTTTCGTACTCCTTGATCCACTGGTTGCAATAGAGGTGTAACGTTGGGGGGTAGGAAAACTGCCTTGATTTCACTTGCATTTGGATTGTCAATCAAGTGCAATGCTCGAACTGGTAAGGCATTTGCTTTATTGAAAGAGTTCACAGCAGGGACAAACTGTTTGTCAAACAATTTTTTAAAAAGATTCCCATTTATCCAAGCTTTAGTTTGGTTCCTATAATAAACAGGAAGTGTGTCCATGTTGATATTTTTAAACGTTCTTGGTCTAGATGAGTTACCAATCACCATTAATGCTAACTTGTTGTTTCCTGATGCATTGCTACAAGCGACAGAGTAACATATTCCTTACTCATTTTTGTACCTTTCTGGCGCTCCTCGCTAAACTACATAAAAAGGGCTTTGTCAACCCTATTAAATTGTAAGTTTTTTGATGTTTGTCAAGCTTTAAGGGATTTTTTTGATAACTATGCACAAAATTGTTCGATATTTTCACGATTAATTTTTCCGGTCAGTAACAATGTTTTTTCCCACACCAAACTCCACAGACAGTTTAGTCGCACTCTCACTTTTCTAAACGTTTCAAAACCTCCAGTTTATCTTTGAGTACACATAGTATGTTTCCATATGCTAGTCATTTTTAATCACTAAAACACTACACTTTACTGTACTTAAACTCATAACGTGCAAGCGAACTGACACAATGACAGCATTCGACAATCAATGGCTAGACAAACAGTGTAGGTGTTCTATGACTCCCCACGCAGGCAGGCAGTGGTTCTAAAAATAGCAACAGGGTACTCACCCCACCCTGCCTCTATCTCTCAGCGCTCATGAATAGCACACACATAAACATGCCCATTAGACCTAGCAGTGAATTTTTAATTTATATTATAGGAAAGATTTCGGTTATTCTGAAAATCTTGTAATCCAAACAGGTTTGGTCCCAATTAGGTCATGTTTAACGAGACTCTACCCTAGTAACTAAATGTTAACATTATTTCTTATAATCTATTCATTAAAACATTCATACAACATTTAAGTATTAATGGGCCCTCATTGAGTTCCTCTTATAATTGATTCTGAATCGCCAATGACCAGTATTAAAGCTCTAAAACAAATTTCACTTGTAAAATAGATTTCTTTTTTCTTTTTAAGGATTTGAGTTTTGAATCTAAAATTTTCTCGAATCCTTGAATCATGAATATGTTTAAGGATTCGACAGTCCCATCCCTACTTATTCGTAAGGAGTGTGTAGGGTTTGTAAGGAGTACAACTTATATTACCAAACTGCGAGCAGTTCAACAGGCTCCAAGGAAAATCATGCTAGAAAGCACTACAAGAACTCAAAGATCCAGATAACATTTTCTTATCACTTTTGATTTACTTATGAATTATTTATAAACAAATTGACATTTAATATTGCTTGTTTGAAGGTACTGGCGTAAAGGTGGCCGTATTTGACACGGGCCTCGCCAAGACCCACCCTCACTTTCGGAAGATTAAGGAGCGCACCAACTGGACCAATGAGAAGACCCTGGATGATGGATTGGGCCATGGCACCTTTGTGGCTGGAGTGATAGCTTCCTGTCGGGAGTGCTTGGGGCTTGCGCCTGACGCCGAGCTGCACGTCTTCAGAGTGTTTACCAACAGCCAGGTTGTTCATCTAGATGAGTTACTGGAATATATTGTCATCAGGATGAAATGTGTTAGCTCTACCTAATAAGCATGAGCACCTTTCACACGGTATCAAATGTAAGAGGATGGACATGTCTATCACAAGGGGAAAACTATCCACAAGAAGAACCATTGATAAAACGAGTAAAATGTGTTTATTTGTATGAATTGTTATTATTAAGAGCAAAATGTTGTCTCATTGAACAATATCACTCCCCCTCTACCCTGCTCCCATCATCACCCATATTCATTACATTTGGTCACCCACCGACATACAGTTTTGGATGTGCACCTGTTAAAATGGCATAAAGAAAAAGTCCAATATAGAAGTGCAGCCAACAAGTATTAATCATATGTATTGAAAATTCTCAGTAACAAATTGAATTCACATACAATTATAATAAATTCCTAAATGTTTTATATGAAAACCGTATGGAAACCCTGTAAAGTAGTGTAATGTAAGTAATAGTAAAGCAGGCCAGTTGATCTTGATAGGATAGTAGGTTAGGCCTTTATAGAAACCAAGCTGACCTTGGTGATCTTGGAGTAAAGTGCTTGCCTCTGGACCTAATTTTTGTGGGTTCAAACTCAGTAGAGGTGGACAGATTTTCCTTGAGCAATAAAAATCCGTAGCACAACCTCCTTCAAAGGAAAATTAAAGCCGTCAAGTCTTATGTTGAATGTGGCAGGTAAAAGAACCATGAAGTGCAGGTAGATTACCTCTCAAATGCTTCCTTCCTCATCCCTACCCCATTAGAATAATTATCATACATGTGCATAACCTGAACTAGACATCCACAAAGCAGGTATTTTGAGTTTGGATTGAATCTTGAACCAAAGCAAATATTATCTGCATATTTCAATTAATTATCAGATTTAATCATATCCAATTAAATCAGCTAAAGTTATGATGCTAAAAAATAGATAGTTACACATTTAAAAAAAACAATTAAAATAGTTTTGGCCCCTATGCCTCTAAATTCTTCAACATGGTCACATGATAAAGATCATGGTGATTATAAAATATTTCACTATCTTAAATCATCAATGTTAACATATTTGCTATGTATTATCCAAGGGTACATTTATAGGTTATATGAAGGTTTTATAAAAGCTGTTTTTTTGGGGAAAAGTGCGGCTTATTTTACCATACAGGAATTGTTGTTTACATTATATTAACATATTTTAGGTGCATTGTAGGATTTGCAACTGCATAAGACCTTATCATTTCTTTTTTTAGTTTGGTTTGATTCGAATTATTGAATCGAATGATATAAAATTGTTATCATATCAATATTATTGAAGCTTTACAGGCCCCTGACAGCTAATAAGACGTATCAGTAATTTAAAAAATATAATGGCTGGAATTGGTATTTTGAATGTATGCATGTTTTAAAATATGTAAATAAGTTCAACTATCATTTGATACAAATATGCTTAAAAATTGACACTAGAGCAGGGGTTCCCAAACTGTCCGTCGCAATGCACTGGAGTGTCACAGCTATAAGGAAAAACTAAAACTTATAATATACAGTGAAATGCAACATACAAATTTTCAATACGTGTACTCATACATATTTTAAAGAATGGAATAAGTCATACAAGAAAACACATAGATTTTTCCTTGGGAAATCACTTCCTTCATGTGAGTTCCGAATTCTAGTGCTCCTTGAAAATATTGGGTACATGGGCATCGCACAGAACCTCATGACATGTGAAGGGCGGCGAAGTCTTAAAAAGTTTAGGAACCCCTGCGCTAGATTATAAACAACTTAACTCAATCATTTCTGCTTGGGATCAATAATTATTTTATTTTATGAAAATAGCTCTTTAATAAAAAATAAGTTTTAAGAATTTGTGTATCAGGTAACGGTGCTTCCACACTGTTTTCATAAAGTTATAAGTCCTTTTGCAACTATTCCTTTCCTAAAGTGTGTGTAGTACTATAATAATCTTGGTCTGTACAGGTTTCATACACCTCTTGGTTTCTCGATGCTTTCAACTACGCCATATTGAAGAAGATCAATGTTCTGAACCTCAGTATAGGGGGTCCTGACTTCATGGACCATCCATTTGTCGACAAGGTTTGGGAATTGACGGCCAATAGAGTCATCATGGTGTCAGCCATAGGAAACGATGGGCCTCTTTATGGGTGAGGCAAACTATTTGTGTGATGTCGGTGTTCTGATTGATTCAAATCAAATTATATCAATTCGACAATAATGGCATTCTCGAATTTACATTGAATTAAAAAATGGTTCAAATTAGGGCTCTGCGAGTAATCGTATTCCGAGCTTCGAGCCGAGCTTGTTGATTAAGCTCAAAATTGTGATCAAAAGTTTGTAGGCTCATCATTTTCGAGCTTCCACTAGATGTACTTAATAATCTACTTTTAGCAATAGTAAGCATAGTCTATTTAATTGAGATAATATCAGCATTTCCACTTATAGATCATTTGGTTACTTAACAAATTGTTAAAAATTCATTTCAATTTTCACATTAATAACGTGATAGAGCTTTAAAACCACTTTCGGCCAGTAAATTTATTCAATGTTGTCGTCCATTTTGAATTATACATTATTGAAGTTGTATACTTGTATTGCCATGACAAATCAATGAAAATAAAAATAGCTAAGAAGATTACTAAATAATTGAATGATTTTTTTTATTATTTTTACATGGTCCCTTTCTAAGATAATAATTTATGTCAAATTAAAAATGTATTATCAAGAATATTCTTTTATATTAAATATTTTTAGACTTAAGATATTTAAAACTCGCATTAATTAATATGTTTAGCTACAAAACTAGCTCTAGTGTAGTAACTATTTAGTTATAGAATTATGTTGGTTAACCTATTTAAAATCAATCTTGATCTTATTTATTGCGATACATATTTTACCAAACTTGCCACATTTATATTAAAAAAGCATTTACCATTTCATATTGTTTGCTAGAAATATTATTTTAGTCGTATTATGTTTTATCTTAAAGTATCAGCATCAACTTTTAAAAGCATTAAAAATTGGAATAAAGTAAATTTCTCAATAAAATGTCTAACGAGTGTCTGTACAATGCACATGTGCAACTGTGCATAGAGGAATGGAAATGGAACAGAATATGTGATCATGCACAATTAAATTAAGGAATATTAAACAAAATATGCTTATTAGAACATCAAATTTATTAACCTTTTATCAATACAGTGTTGAAACACTACAATAATGTAAAGTGATAGTGAAAGAAGGCAACCTGGAAGGAGAGTTAGGTTAAGCCTAGATAATAACAAACACACTTCTCTATTTTCTTTCTACTCTTTTACACTTCCCACTTTTTCAAACTACCACAGTTGCACATTGTTTTGAATTTTCGGAAATATTTATTTTTCATATGAAGAGACATTAATGAAAAAGTAATATTCCCAAAAATTCAAACTAATGTGCAACTGTGGTAGTTTGAAGAAGTGGAACAGTTTAAGAAGACATGAAGAGAGAAGTGTTTGTTATTATCTAGACCGAACCTATCTTTTCATGTTGGCTTCCTTCACTATCACTTATTTCACATCATTGTACTGTTTTTCTACACTGTCTTGTTAAGTATTTCCAAGCCATCATGCAATTATTCATTTTATTAATTTTTTTAAAATTATTGTTGGTGTAATTTTAATGTCCTTAAAGACATGAGTGTGAAACCATTTTAATTATTTTTTACTAGATTTTTTATTTGAGGGGTGTTCTTGTCTTTAAATTGTGTTTTATAAGTGTTATTTCTAGTTTAATAATGGATTATTCCATTGTTTTAAATTTTTTTTTTTTCAAAGTATTTACTCTTTATAAAAATGAGTGTCAATCATATTTTAAGAACATGCGTTTTAATATACTTTAACATTTTAAAATTATGAATATACTCGAACTTGACTCAAACTCAGGAGCTTTTAGAAATACCCGACTCGAATGAAAAACCTAAGCTTGCAGACCCCTAGTTCAAATCTATATTTTCTCGAATTTGAAACATTATATTATATACAAATTCTGAATCTCATTAGTTATAAAAAAATTAAGTCATACTAATAATTTAATTTTTAGTTTTTTTATTGTCATTATCATTCTGGGTGTTCATTATTTCTCTTTGTTTCGTCTTTTATAATGATCTTAGCCCATTTATAAGTTTACTGATTTTTTGTTTCCTTTTTTTGGTTTAACTTTTGGTTTTCTATCTATTTAGGAGGTTGGTTTTATAGTAGTCTTGAAAGGTTCTGACCAAATATATGATCTAGCAACCTATTTTCTTATATAGTAAGCCGTTACCTCTTTGTCCAGCGACAGCGGTTTAAAGGGTGCTGTGTTTCTTGTGACATTTTAAAAGCCATTTTGTGTTTGCTATTTTTCTCCCATCACTCCTATCTTTTCTTCCATATATACCATATTCCCGCATTTAAATTTTTATTTTTAATGCCTCACAGATTAAAAAATTTAATCAAACCTAAGTTTTACCCTTGCCCCATAGCTACTTCCTGGTTTTTAATTTGTACATCTTGTCACTGTCTCATTTACTAGATGACTATCACTTTTAAAATTAAACTTTATGCTGCCCTTTAAATGTAGATTGTAGATTAAATGAGCTGATTTTTTGTTTGTTATTCCTCAGTACTTTGAACAACCCAGCAGACCAAATGGATGTGATTGGAGTTGGAGGAATCAATTTCGAAGATCAAATAGCAAAGTTTTCGTCCAGGGGTATGACTACTTGGGAATTACCGCAAGGGTACGATAGCCATCTTCATTTTTTACTAAAGTAACCATTTTTGACTATTTTATATATATTTATTAAATAAAGTTCACAAAGCAAGTTTTAATATGTAATTAAATAAGGACTGTTTTTTTTTTTTTGTGTGTATAAACAACCTCTATCACTTAGAAATCTGGTACACCCTAAACTTGAAACTGAAAATGACACAACCTTTATTCAACCACAACAAGGTTCTCATCCCTGTAACAAAACAGCTTACAAAACTTGCCAAATACATCATCCAGCAGCCACTTTCTCTAGCAACTTCACTAACTCCATCCATACCATCAAAGGCAGTCACACAAGTGAGTCCGGTAACCTAATTTACCAACTAGAATGCCAACAATGTACTGCGCAATATGTTGGCCTGACCACTGAAACTCTCCGTAAATGAATGAATGAACACCGCCATGACACCAAAACCAAGAATCCAGAAAAACCAGTTTCAGCACACGCCTCCACTCATAACCTCAATTTTGAGGACTGCTACACTGTCAAGGTGTTAAAATCATTCAACAAGACAAAATGTAATATGTCTCAGTTAAGAAGATGGGAACTAGTACATCATTGGATCACAAAGTCTAGAAAACCATGCAACCTAAATAGTCGTTAATTTCAGCCCAGATTCTACAACAGCATCACCTACCATCCATGAAATAATAGAGAAACATTCAGACAATTTCATCTCCATCAAAGAAGTTTTCATCCATACCAATCAAGTTGGCATTACTGAAGACAACATCCTGTTTATTCTAATTACTAATACTTCCTGAGGAAGATGCTATAATAACATCGAAAAATTGAAGTATTTGTAAATATGTGTTAGTGTTTTTACTTTTCTTTCTTTTTAATTTTCTTCTTTTATCTAATCTAATTAACGGTTAGCCTAAGATGTGATACGTAAATAATAGCCAATAGTTAAATGTGATATGTATAATTTTAAGAAATACCTATTAAAAAGAAATACCGATTAGAGGTGTAAGAGTATTCGGTATATTTATGTATTTTGAATATGGAAACTATCCATATACCATCAAGGGTCAAATCAAAAAGCCTTATTTTAGTTGTCTAATATGGCTAAAACATTAGTATAGTTAACGTTAAAATACAAGCTAAAAATAGAACTTAAAGAGGTAACAGATGATTTTGTTGTTCTCATTGTTTTTCAGAGGTCCCTTTTTTGGCCTGAAAGTACCCTAAAGTCCATAAAATAGACCTCATTATGGAGTATGAGCTCTGCAATGGCAAACTAATATATATAAATGAAATCGTTTAGAGCTAAGGGCTAAAGCTCTGACCACTTTAAAAATGGCCACCTCTTGAAGAAAATCGATCGTTATTTATTAATTCTTTTAACTGGGTAAAGATGAGTTTTCTCAGGGGACAGCCATTTACATCTTTGTCTAGTGGCGGCAATGTAAAGTATGAACTGTGTATCTTTTTTCTTTATAAAAGCCATATGGTATTCATTCTCTTTTATTCACTTTGTTGCCTCCCTCTGGTGCCGTCTTTCGTATATGCAATAAGTTCTGCAATAACATTGTTCATTACAACGTAAATAGATTGAATTATGAGACAAGTTTGAATTGTTGGCCAACCACTAGATTTTCTCCTGTGCTATGCAATGAGTCATGCAGGCTATGTCACATACCTTTCTCCTCCCTCTCGCCCAACCTTTCACAGTCATTGTTGAGCGTGCTGTTATATGCATTTTTTTCACCAGTGCAATACGCGTGAGTGTGGCTTGTGCTTATATTATTATTATTATTAGCACCGCGTCTTACTACCCGTTCGGGTTATACGCACTTACGCTAATGTGTAATGGTAGGGTGATTGTGAGATGAAATGGAGGACCTACAGTTTAACGTGGAATCCGAACCACGGTGGAGGCCTGGCATTCCTCACATTCATTGTGCTTATAGATTGTCTTGTTATGAAGTAGTTTTTGTTTGTCAAATCTCACAAGACTAGGAATAAAGCTATCAGAAAGAGAGTGGGTGTACAGGAAGTACATGAGATAGTAGAGGAAGCAAGACTTTGATGGTATGGGTATGTCATTAGAATGGAAAAAGAGAGAATGCCCAAGAAAATTTTAGAAATGTGGTATGTAGGAAAAATATTGCAAGGGTGGCCAAGAAAGAGATGGGAGGGGCAGATAGCAGAAAGTGTGCAAATGATAGGAGAAAAGTAAAGGCAATAAAAGGAGGAATTAATGTGGAAGGATAGAGGAAGATGAGGGCATTTTACTAAACTAACCCGGCCAAAGGCTGGAAACATGACAATGACAATGAAAGCATGACTAGAGTCCTGTCCACACCCGAAACTAAATGTCTGGTATTTTTGTAACTTTTATGGGGGGGGGCCTTGGAACATAATCCCTAGACTTAACATTGATTCTTAAGGTATAACTTTACTTTTTTTATAATGTCATTTTATACAAAGTTGCGTTTTTCAGGAACGTAACACATTGTTATAGCAGGACTTACTGTTTACTTCCAAAAGAGAAAAAAGGAAAGAGGTTTTCCTTAAATATCTAAATATATTATATTCTTTGACTGTGTAACCTGACACATAATTGTCACCAGCAGATTGTTGGACTATTGAAATGTTTATTAGCTTGTATTGTCCTTGCTATTTTTTTATTTTTGTGTGAATATCATTTACCTTTTTATAGTAAATTAAAGTCAAAGTCTTATTAACCATTTTCTCCTTTTTTTAATCTTTAATTAAACATTACGGATCAGTGATGGGTGCCGATTAAAGTGATATAGTTTAGTTAGCTGTTAATTGCCCCGTGATCGAGTACTAATTAAAGCGGTACGGTATTTCTGTATTGTGAGATAATTGGTATTTATAGCCCCGTGATCGAGCTACAATTATATTGATACAATCTTATTATGATATTTTAATTGAATAAATAATACCTTTAATGTTATACTCGATTTATTTAAGTTATTTTATCTTCGGCACTGAAGATATAAGTTTATATGATACAACTTAGTTGAACTACAGATTTCATTTAGTGGCACTGTGAATTACTGCTACTGATATATTATTCTACCAGCACTGTTAATCTGTATTGGCACTCTGTGTGTTCATACGCACAAGAAGCTTATATATGACCTACCCCTTGCCCTTTGGACCGCTCGTGACCAGTGTCAGAACCAACAAATCGAAAGAGTCCTGGCAACAGGTGTTATGAAGGCTAACTACCTATTGGGTAGAGGGAGCTAGCTTTACTTGCTTTTTTGGTAAATACTGCGGAGTTGACTTTTGAAAGAAAAAATAAGTTTTAATTGTGCAATCCTTTGACATTATTTCTGAAAAGTGCGTGTTTCT
Organism: Timema californicum; assembly: GCA_902141385.1. NCBI lineage: Eukaryota > Metazoa > Arthropoda > Insecta > Phasmatodea > Timematidae > Timema > Timema californicum. The sequence goes on from CABFOW010001860.1 coordinate 49,613, forward strand.
CCATTGATGAAGTATTGAAAGGATATTTACATACAATACTTTAATAAAGAAAAATGCACTTTATCCATGACTTTTTTAATAAATGAGAGGGGTCCAAATCAGTATTGTTACACTTTCCACAATATTGTGGGAGGTTCACTAATCTTAAAAATCAATCAAAACACATATTTTGTTTAAGTGCTTATAAATACAATTATCTTCATGAAGGTAACTATAGAATGTAAATCCTCCTTTAAAACAAATGAACCATTGTTTGGTTGTGGTCTCTCTGACAGGTACGGTCGCGTCAAGCCGGACATTGTGACTTACGGCTCAGGAGTTCAAGGCTCGAGTATCAAGGGCACTTGCCGCTCCTTGTCTGGCACCAGTGTCGCTTCCCCTGTTGTGGCGGGGGCCGTCGCCCTATTGGCCAGGTAATGCCATCGTGATGGCTTGGTTTCAACAACCAAATTAATTTAATATATAAAGTAGGAATTGGGTTAAAATAGTTACAGTGTCTGAAATCACATTTTAAGAAATGTTCACCTAAGTTATAATTTTAATATTAGAAATAGTTAAAGCATCAGAAACTACTTGAGGGATGTTGCTCTAAAGTAAAGATTTTAGCTAGTGTATACTTCATCCATGGCAGTTACAGACTCTCTTTTGGCATGCTCGGTACGACAAGTAACCACTTGACAAATCATTCTCGAGCTACATAATAAACACAAAATAGCGTGATGTTAATGTAAATTGTTATTAATTCCACTACGGTGGACCCTTTTTCTCCCATAAACTCTTCATCATACCAAAACACTTTTGTATCAAACTTAGAGGATAATGTCTGATAGGGATCAGTACAGTGGAACCTGACTAATTTGAACTTTCGTAGTTTGAAATTGTCTTTAATTCAATTTTTTCACCCGGTCCCATGAATTTTGTATTAAAACAATGTTAAAAAATTGTGGATAGTTTGAATTTTGTTTTGGTTAATTAAAACTTTTCGTAAGTTGTAATGTACTGTGCGGGTAAATCCATGTGAAATCAACCCATGGTCTGGACCTTCACATCTCTGAACAAGATAATTTTTGACACATTGGTTCTATTTATTAAATGTATGGAAAATATGAAATTTCATATTTTTTTTACATTCCGTTTTTGGCTTTAAAAGTTTTGGAATTCGCGTGATTTTGGCCGCGTTTTAAAATCATCTAATGTCTTTATCTCAAAAACTATAAGACCTAGAAAGGTGGAATATGTACTATTTTCTTTAGGATTTTACAAACTTTAATATGATATGCAACTTGACCATATTTAACAATTTAATTTTTTTCCTAAGGAATTTAAAAAAGTATTTTTGTTAAATCTCAAAATAATTTTTTTTTAATTTTTTTCTAAAAAATATATTTTATTTATACTCCTTTTGGGAGAACATGTACCAAATTTGTAGATGGGATGATGATGGGATCATGTTGTAATAAATAGTTAAATGTAACAGTACCACAGCAAATTCATCCAAAATGAGGTGTATTGTGTTGATACCATGAGTATTTATGAACACCTGCAGTAACATAAACAAAATAATTGGGAAAATTGTTTCTACTCATTTAATGTATTGCTCTTTTAAGTTAACTCTAAAACATTAAAAAACAAAATAATTTTTTTTAATAGGGCCCATTAAAAAAATTCAAAACTTATGAAAAACCTTATGAGGTTGAGCTTAGAATTAAATTTATTAATTATATTACATAGGCTACTGTAAAAGAAATTACTGCTCCTCAACAATGAATCTCAAAAGTCATTTCAAATGAAGACAATGATTCATGATAAGACAAGCCCTGGGGAAAGTGAGTCATACACACATGCAGCAACCTGAATACTGCTATTGTTTACAAGTTCCATCACTTTTACTATGACTGCCAGACAAACAACATCAATGTACTTTATTGGCTTGTTTTCTCAGTATTATTTCTTATTGAAGTGACTTATTTCAGTGGCTTTTCTTATTTTAGTTTATTGACATGTAATTAAGACCTAGGCTACAATAATCTTTTTTGGGGTTCTATTTTAATCATTGTTTATTGCATTATCAGTCCTATTAGTACTGTTTCCTGCTGTTTATTTGTGAAGGGAAGATGGAAAGAAATTGGGCAACATTTTGTTGCAACCCATTTAAGAAAAAATCACACTGGGTCAAGAAAAAAGATCTTAGAAATGTGGCTAGTTGGATGATATACTTAAATTACAATATGAAAAAAGATATGGAAATTTGTTCAGGTTGTAGAGTAAAACTATCAAAAGAAAGGCAGCCAGAGCTGTTGACTAATGAAGAGATAGAACAATAAAAAAAATAATGAAACTGGAATTGTAAAACCTGGTACTAGTAGGTCTGAAGATCCTGAATTTATGAATGTTGGTGAAGGTTTCCAACTTCTGAATGCTTCTCTAACTTTAATAGGTGAGTTGCCAGTGGTGAAAAATAATAATGCAACAGTTCAAAAAAGTATTGCCATGAAAAGGTTGACAGAATAGAATGCAACAAAAACTGCATATTGAGATTATTAACTACAAACCTCAAGGTTAGTATGTTTTTATTGCACTTTTGACAAAGCATATCTCATTCTGGGTGAATTTGCCACGTACCGCTGTATGCAACTATTTATTACAACATGATCCCAATGTCATCCCATCTTCAAATTTGGTATATATGCTCCCAAATGGTGTATAAAAAGAATATATTTTTTACAAAAAAAATAAAAAAACTTTATATATATATATATATATATATATATATATATGTATATGCTTCTCACCCACCCCTAGCCCCCAAACACCCCCCTGAGAAGAGAGAAAGTATCACTTTCATCCCTTTCATTTACCTGATGTTTTTATGATCGTTTAGAGTAACANAGATAGAACCAATTTTACAAAAATCAACAAAATTTGAAACATCAAGTTCCAGAATTATTTTTTAATTGGTTGATTTCACATGCAGTATTGTTTTCCTACTTCTAGTTGCGGCGCCATGTTGTTATATTTTTGGAAACGGGGGAGGCGATGTTGGAATGTGGTCAGTACCCTTCTTCATGCCCCTTCCTCTCCTCCGCTCACACATACATCTTTGGTAACATGTACAGTTCTATACTCTGTTAGTCAAGGTCATACCTCTCGAGCGGCTATCAGCTGTATGTGGTGAAAGTGGTACTATTGTTGTGCGTTTAGCCGATAATTGGAAGGGAGACTTGAAAGAAATGATCCAGGACATAGAACTGAAAAACATTTTTAATGTCGATGAGACAAGATTTCTTTTGCAAGTGTACTCCTGACACATCGCTTGCATTTAAAGGTGAACGGTGCAATAGGGGAAAGCTTAGTAAAGATCAAACAACAATGCTAGTTGGAGCAAATATGGATGGTTCTGAAAAGCTGCCATTGTTAATGATTGGAAAATCGGCTAACCCACGTTGCTTCAAAAATGTAAAATCGTAGCCAGTTAAATACGAGTAAAATAGAAAAGCATGGATGACAGGTGAACTGTTTGAAAAATGGCTTTTAAAATTTGATAAACCGTTGGGCAAACAAAATCGAACAATTCCTTTATTCATTGACAATTGCACTGCTCATAACAGAGTTCCCCTTTTTGAAAATGTAAAGGTTATTTTTTTCCGCCAATTATATTGGTTTTTCAACCTATGAACCATGAAATAATTAAGAAGCTAAAACATTTCTACAGATGATTGTTAGTTGAAAAATTCTTTCTGGAGATTTGTCTACTCAGAAAATTTCACTTGATGTTGTTCAAGCCTCAAGAATGTGTAAGCAAGCATGGGACCAAGTTAAAGTTGAGACCATTAAGAAGAGTTTAAAAAAAAGCTGGCTTTATCAAGAAATAAAATGATGGAGAAACTATGACTGAAGATGCTCCAGCTATTAACAATGGAGAGGAAGTTATTCCTGATCCTGATATCTCCTATTTGGACTTCGTCAGTGTAGATGATGATGTGGCAGTGTGTGGTAAAGTTACCGATGCGGACATTGTCACCGAAGTTCTCAACAATAACATCCAGGCTGAGGATGAAGCATTTGTTGATGAAGAGGACAATTCTTCAGTAGTTTAGGAAAGGTCCATCCCAAGTGCGGCAGAAACCATGGACCATATTCAAGACCTTGGAGATTTTTTTGAAAGTTGCAACAATGTAAGTGATTCAATTTTCCAGTCAATAAATCAATTAGAATCACACACTATGACTGAGAGACTTTAATCAAGAAAACAGATTAAAATCTCTGACTTTTTAAAGAAATTGTGAACTGATTATGTCAAAATATGTTGAATAAAGTTTTTGAGCTTGGTAGCAAACTTAACTGTGTTTATTTTCAATCACTTTTAAGAAGCTTATTTAATTTGAATTTTTGGATAGTTTGAATATTTTCTTGGTCCCTTCAAGTTCGAACTATCCAGGTTTCACTGTATCACCAGAAAAGTGTGTTCCTTAATTTTGTATGCCCAAACATGACCCCTCCAGTTTATAATCAAGGAAGGCAAATGCTAAGCGCTGATTGGCTGTGCCGCACCAAACCCCCCCTTAATGTATTAAAAATTAAATTTAAATGTAATTTCCTTTTTCTCCCCTTTTGTGTTTTTATGGTTTTCTCTTTTAGGAAGTTACGTTGCGCGTTTCACACTCCTCCCTGATGAGTTTCGATAGAATGAAACCTGGGTCGGGGATTGGGCGGTGACGATCAATTTTCTTTACGAGGCAACCATTGCCTTTTTGTCCATTGGCAGCAGTGTAAAATGTGAATTGTGTTTTTCTTTTCATTGTAAAGGCCATATTGTGTTCGTCCCCATTTTATATGTTTCTATCCAACTTTCCTATACCTTCTTCCAAATATAATACAATTACCTCATAAAGCGAAAAGAGGTTTTCCTTATAGAGTTATATAATTATATATTCGCATCCAATGTCCTTTTCCTGTGTTTGTCCTTTATGTTATACCTTTTATATGTTCCTATCTATGTGTTCTATCATTCTTTACCGTTTTCCTTTTTCTCCCCTTTTGTGTTTTTATGGTTTTCTCTTTTAGGAAGTTGTGTTGCGCGTTTCACACTCCTCCCTGATGAGTTCCGATAGAATGAAACCTGGGTCGGGGATTGGGCGGTGACAATCAATTTTCTTTAAGAGGCAACCATTACCTTTTTGTCCATTGGCAGCAGTGTAAAGTGTGAACTGTGTTCTTTTCATTGTAAAGGCCATATTGTGTTCGTCCCCCTTTTGTATGTTTCTATCCACCTTTCCTATACCTTCTTCCAAATATAATACTATATAAATTAGGATGGTTCCTCACTATACTGACATTGACAACATATAATTAATAATAAACTTGTGGAGGGGGAAGAATGGAGTAAAATGAATTATAATATGGTCGACTGTCCTTGGAAATCATAACTGATGGGCACTTGCAAGCCAATTACATGAACAAATGAATCTAGGTGTGAAAGAGTAATAATATTAAATTAACCAACTAAACAAAGGAAATGATTAAGAGCTAAGAGCCAAAAAACACTGACCACTTTACAATACACAGCCCTAAATTTTGACCCAACTCTGGCTTGAAACAAAGGAATCCTGGCTATGATTAAGGGACAACTATATGGACCATGGTCAAAAGTTCTTAATAGTGGTTGTTTGTCTCATTAGTGGAGTCCTGCACAGAGGCAACGCCATTAACCCAGCAAGCATGAAACAAGCCCTCATGGCCTCGGCTCGAAGGTTACCGGGGGTCAACATGTTTGAGCAAGGGCATGGTAAACTGGACCTCATCAAGGCCTTCCATGTCCTCAACAGCTACAAGCCTCAAGCCAGCCTCAGTCCAAGGTAAGGTTTTGTTTGGTTGTGCAACATGAGTTTTAGCCTCAATCCAGCCTCACTCCAATAGTTCAGGCATAGGGGAGTATATCCCTATTCAAACTCCCAACATCATCATCAACTCATGAACTGTTTCCAGCCTGTGGCCGGGTCAGTTTAGTAAAATCCCTCCATCTTCCTCTATTCTTCCACCATGAATCTTCTTTCCATTTATTCCATTCTTTTCCTCTCACTCGAACATGTTCTGTTATATGCTCCTCCCATCTCTTTCTTGGACACCCTTGTATTTTTCCTAAATACTTAATTTCCAGTATTTTTTTGGCATCCTCTCTTTTTTATCCTCATTACATGCCCATACCAACTAAGCCTTGCTTCCTCTACTATCTCATGTACTCTCTGTACCCCCTACTGTTTCCCAGATAACTTCATTCCGAATCTTGTTCCTCCTCATGACAAATAACATGCTCTTCACTGTCCTTGTTTATGCTACATGTGTGACAATGGGCACAAAGTAGACCTTATACGACATTTCCTTACACTTTAAGGGCACGTCTCTTCTCCATAGCAGGTCTCTTGCATATCTATAGAACAACTCTCCCTGCTGTCCTCTTCTCATTACATACTTTCTATTTCCACCTTTAGCCTCAATCACGCTTCAAAGGTACTTTACGTTCTGTACTTTTCTCAGTTCTACTCCATCCAACTTTATGGCTTTACTAGACCTTAACCTCTTCCTTGTCATTACCATCTCTTCACACTTTGCAATGCTAAATTTCATTCCACATTCCTTCACCTCCTCAATCCATTTTTATAGTTGTTTCTGTACTTCCTCTTCCTTCACCCCTACATACCATCAAGTCATCAGCTAAAATCATGAATTTCATTCTTTCCTCCTCGAGTTTTCCTGCCACTTTGTTCATGACCATTTCCACTACCATTACAAATAGTAGTGGTGAGAGGTCCTCCCAGTCTCCATCTTAACACAACTCCTGTTATCCTCATACATGCATTTAACTCTCATTATAACTCCTCTTTCAGCTTCAGCCTCCTCCATCTAACATGGCAATCCTAAAGTAGCAGTTAACATAACAAATATTTCCAAATGGCGGCATCAAATAGTTAACTTTTATATTAAATTATTAATACTCGAAAGCCTCAAATAATATCAATAAACCAATAATTTACTATACAAAATGCCCAAATTGTCAAATCCATGATGATAAACATTAAGTTAGAAATGGGTATATCCATGCCTAAATTAGTAACATTTAAAGAATGACATTACTTATATCTGAAGTAATTGAATGGCATCAGATTAGAATGAAAAATTACAAACACTTGTACAATGAAAAGAAAATCCAATTGATTTTAGTGCATATAAATCTAAAAATAAGCACAATATATATTTCAAGACACAAAACAATCAAAAATACTCGAACTTTGATTCAGCTTCAAGATTATTTCATATATTCGATTTGAGTTTGCTTCAAATTGAAAAAGTATACAGTAGGGACCCCATATCTGTGAGAAATATTTTCCTAGATCTACTGCGGATACATGAAACTGCGGATAGTACCGAACGATTGTATAAGGTGATATTCATGTAACATACATAAATACGGTAAAGTTTAATTGTTGACAAATTATTCACAGTAAGACATTACCAACATTAAATAGAGTACATAATAATAATAATAATGTGTACTGTACAATACAGTGTATTTACTACGCTACATTCTTTTTGCTGTGGCCATCACTAATGATGATGAGTCGAGTAATATACAAAGTAGGCGCATTTGGGCTACTAATAGTACGGCTGGTTCTCGCTTCGCCTGTGGTTTGAAACTTATAAACTCTTTTTCTCTAATTAAAAAGTCAATAAAATTCGGTAGCGGTAAACTGCGAATACTGAATCAGTAGATAAAGGGACCCTACTGTATTTCACAAACCCCTACTTTACTTCTATCTGATACTTTGATAGTTGGACTTGTGAGAAGTCAACACAGTTCCTCTCTAAGAGACCCAGTCTCAACTCACACCTGACTGCTAAATGCTTGCAGGTTGTGAATTGTATGGTTCTCTGTGTTCCAGTTACGTGGACCTGAGTGAGTGTCAGTACATGTGGCCCTACTGCACGCAGTCACTATACTATGGTGCCATGCCCACCATTGTGAATGTGACCATCCTGAACGGGCTGGGTGTGTCCGGGCGGTTGGTGGGAAAACCCCAGTGGCACCCATACACCCCGCATCACGGCCACTTCCTCGACGTGGCGCTATCTCACTCAGAGCTCCTCTGGCCGTGGTCAGGCTGGCTGGCCGTTAGCATCGCCGTGTCCCGGACTGCTGCCAACTGGGAGGGTGTGGCCCAGGGACATGTCGAGCTTACCGTGGAGTCAGCCCCTGAGGACGGGGAGATGGAACCTCGCAGGTCCACAGTCAGCCTCGCCATCAAGGCCAAGATCATACCCACGCCTCCCAGACAGTGAGTATAGTGCTCAAATATTTTTAAAACATAAAAAGAACTCACTTGTGTTTTACAATCAACATAAAATAATTTATTGTGTTGCATTCTAAATCTTAAACTCAACAATCCTCATCATTAGAAATTATTTTATAAAATCCCTCGATCTTCTTCTGTCTTTCCACCACTATCCTTCCTTTATTTGACCTGCCTCGGTGGCATAATTAGTTAACATACTGGTTTCGTGTTGAGCTAGACTGCCGAGGACAGGGAGATAAAGATTCAAATCTCGGTCGGGTGAACTGGTGTGGTTTTTCCCTAAATGGTTTTCCACTCTCGTTTCGTGTTAAGTTAGACTGCCTAGGACGGGGAGATAGAGATTTGAATCGCGGTCGGGTGAACTGGTTTTGTTTTTCCTAAATAGTTTTCCACTCTCCCTCTACACAAATGTGGGTTCACTTCTTCTATATTCAATCTTCTCAACTTCTTATCTATTAGTGTAACTAGTACTTAAGCGTATAACCCGAATGGGTAGTAGGATGCAGTGCTAAGTATTATTATTATTAGGGCTGTCAAAGTTGATACCCTCAATTCTTACTGGTATTGAAAGAATCAAGAATTGATCCTAATATTATGGTTCTTGCTATTTCGATTCTTAGCTCTCAATAAAACTGGCAACTAAACAAAATGGCAACAGTCAGAATAGGTAATCATCTATTATCTCTCATATTAGTTTTGTTGCCAATTCACTTAAATAACGGGTGACCTAGTGGTCTAGGAGTAAGGTGTTGGACTTCTGTGCTGGGGTCCGGGGTTAAATCCCCGGTCTCGGCACAGATTTATCCGACTACCAAACCCTTCCTTCACCTCTGACAAGACGTGTATTAATCACAACTTGGGAATGTGGGGAATGCTAGGCCTCCACCGTGATTCGGACCCCACGTTAAACTGTAAGTCCTCCATTTCATTCCACAATCACCCTACCATTACACATTAGCATAAGTCCATATTACCTGAACGGGTAGTAAGACGCGGTGCTAATAATAATAATAACTTAAATAACGGCAAATTGTAAATATACAGTATTAGCCTGAGTATAATACAATCTTAACATTTTGATGTGTTCTACATGAAAAATAAATGGTCTTGAATATAATACGACCTGACATTATGATACTAACAAGAGGTTGAAACATAACACCTTTGACATACTTTTTTTAAAGTAAAAGTTGAGATTGTCAGAATACATGAATCGATTCTAAACAAACAATCAATATAATATCATAACATGTATGATATTTAGATTAAATTAAGAGGAATGCTCTCCTATAATTATATTCTTTGACGCTTTTCAATTTTTAATGTTTTTTTAGCACTCTGAACAAGACAAGTTTAATAAAAATAGGTCAAAAATCAACATAGTTAATAAAAACAAAACAAAAAACGTTATGTTTAGTTTAATTCAAAATATTCAATGAGGCTTTAATTGTAGGTAATATGGTTATTATAATCTAATTCCTAATTATTTTATTATTTTGATTTATATGATTTAATACCTAATAAAATTAATATTTTTCTTTGTTAAAAAAAGTATGACCATGAAAGTTTTTTAGTTTTTTGGTATGTTATAAAGTTGAATACATAATTTTTTATATGAGGATGAATGCTTGAAAAAAAGATGTTCGAGAATTGAAAAATTGAGCTTGAACTTAAGAATCCAAATCGAGAAAAAGAGGTATCATGACATCTCTTATTATTATTATAATTATAATCATAATCATTTTTACTATTATCATTATTATTGCTTCCATTCATCTCCTCTCACTTCCACACTTGCTGTTATTTGCTCCTCTCACCTCTTTCTTGGGCTCTCCTTCGGTTTTTTCCCCTACATACCTCATCTCCATTATAGTCCTTGATAATAGTCAACATTTTTTGAGTTGAACAACATGAATAAAATACCGCCAAGTTTATTCTTTGCCTGATAAAGTTGTCTGTGACTGTGAAAGCTTGAAGAATAAATAGCCTAGAGCTCTATTTAGTTTTATAACAATTAAATAGCAGTGCCCTTAAAGTGTAAGGGAGTGTTTTACAGAGCATACTTTGCACCCATAGCTATATATGCAACAGAAACCTGGACATAGAATGTAAGAGAGACCAGGAAAGTGAAAGATATTCATTTGAAGTTTTTGAGAAGAATACTGTCACAAGGAGAAACAGTATTAAGATTGAGATTGTCTGGATACAGGTAGTACTGTAGCATCCTAAAGGGGAGGATGCTCAAACAATACAAAAGGTAATACAAAAAAAAGGGTACAATAGGAGCGAGTGCTATGGAGTTCAAGGCTTTGAATGTTTTACCCAAAACATTCCAATACTGAAGCTCGCAACTCTCACACCTGTTGCTGAGTTTATCAAAAGGGGCCGTCTACCTCAATAAAGTAGTAAGAGACTGCAACCTGCCTATTAGTTCACGATAAACAATAGAAAAATATCAGATCAAATACCTTGGGTATGGAGGGGCATATCTAATTAAAAAGAAATAGCATAAGTCATTATAAGTCGATATTTATTAGCTATCGCTCAATTAGATATTTAACAGTTATATTCAATGTTTACTTTGTTGTTGTGAAGATGTATAAAAATATAGATGAAATTCATAAACAACCATGAATTTAAGCCAATGTTATAGAGTCTGAGGTTAAATATTAATCAGATTAATAAAATGTTAACATAAGATCTTGATAAACGTATAAATGTAAATGAGACTCATTAAAAATTATGAACATAGCCAGACGGCATTACAACAGAATATTTACCAAAACGTAGTTAACCCTAAATCTATTAGCCTTTCTTAGTAACAAATAACAACAAGATATTCCATGTTCAAACACTAAATATTCGCCCTTTTAGAACTGGCATGTTGCAAAATAATGACAAGAATAATCTAAATTCAAACATTAAATATTTGCCTATCAGAATTAGTATGTTGCAAAATAACAACAAGAAAACCTACATCTAAATATTAAATATTTGTCCATTAGAAACGGCGCATAGGCAATGACAACAAGAAAATTTAAATTGAAATATTGAATAGTTCCCGTGAACATTATTTAAATATTACAGTAAATTGACACGATACCCCTTGAACATAATTATCGATACAATCGATTTATAATAACTCTACTGGCGATAAGACGCCATGACCTCGCAATGAAGCGACCTCTAAAGAACAATAGTGTAAAATCCTAACTGTCAGATTTGTTTTTAAAGTATTTGAATAATAGGCCAAAATGGAATTTTGAAAAGTTTTACAATTAAAAAAAATTAAATTCACCGAGAGTGAATTTAGTTCTTACATTTTACGTTGTTGAAAGCCGGAGCTTATCCTATCCCTGCTACGACTCAGGCCCAATTGTAAAGTCCGTAGGCACAGGCGCCAGAATATATACCATAAAGCACAGAAGAGGGGAAAAAAGGGGGGAATAACATTCGAGATTACAAAGGAACACAAGATAGCGCATGCCGATTTAGCTTCGGGAAGGCCCGCGGACGTTCTGGAATCTTCTCGGAAGGGATCTCTTCACTGCACATGTCAACTCAACTCAAGGCGTTCGCTGAACTTGCCCCCCCCAGTCTTCGCTAACAGTGTACTATTTCCCGGTTCCGTGAAGGTGCGTCCGGTGGTTTTGTGTCGTTCTTCCATGCAGCCCCAGTCAACAAGCAAACGGGGTAAGTCTTGTCCATTTATGGTTGTTTAGTGTCTTTCATAACCCATCCGATGCTACAGTACCTTTCTTCTACCCTGTAAGATAGCACACTTAACTTAGATTATTCCACTTTGGTATTGATTATGAGATTATAAGATATTGCCACAGTATCTAGTCTATCAAGATAAAACTGCTACTTTTAAGGGTAAATTATTATTATTTTTATTAGCACTGCGTCTTACTACCCGTTCGGGTTATACGCACTTCCGCTAATGTGTAATGGTAGGGTGATGTGAGATGAAATGGAGAACCTACAGTTTAACGTGGAATCCGAACCACGGTGGAGGCCTGGCATTCCCCACATTTACAAGATAGTCTTGTCAGAGGTGAAGGAAGGGTTTGGTAATCAGATAAATCTGTGCCGGGACCGAGGATAGAACCCTGGCCGCCAGCACAGAAGTCTGACACCTTACCCCTAGACCGCCAGGTCACCTTTAAGGGTAAACAATGTGTACATGAGGTAGTAGAGAAATCAATGTTGAGGTGGTATGGTCATGTAATGAAGATGGAAAAGGGAATAGTACCAAAGAGAAAGATGGAGATAAAATATGTACTAATAAAGACTGCAAGGGAAACCAATAAAGAGATTAGAGAAACAAATAACAGCAAGTGTGGGAATGAACAGCGAATAAAAATGGAAAGAACAAGAGACATTGAGGTAATTTACTAAACTGATCCGATCACAGTCTGGAAACAGTTTCATATGATAATGATTGTTTAGTATCTACTGAGCCAGCTGTGCTCTATTCTTTGTTTAGTTAGTTATATTCATTAGCACTAGGTGTCAGCACCACATTGAACCTTCTACTCTAATGGCTCTAGGCTCGCTCATCTCGCGCTTTTCTTATAATAACGGGAAAAACTGTAATCAAAGTGAATTTTAGCCTCGGGACACACAGCCATGTAACTCTCTCATATGAAATAATAAGTGCTCAAGAAACAAGATTGGGGCGCCCCAGCTATCATCTCATCATTTCAGGTACTCTCTGTCACCATTTGCAAAAGTAGGCTCATAGTTAATTAATTGTTTCTCTTTATGTTTGATAATTTTAAAGCTTGTGTGGAAAATCTCTTCTTTTAACACCGCACATATATTTTTGGCTCTCCGGGATGGATCTATTTCTTTGAAATAAATGAACTCTCGCTATGGTACATTACAGTCTATTAAGAGGACAAATAACTCTGCTCATAAAGTTACTAATAACTACAAAGTGTTTTAATAGTGTTAAATTATCTTTATAAGTGCGAGCCTACCATTTTAGTTATTATTTCATTAGTAAACCATATTGGTAAACTCTCCTCTGTGTCCCCTGACTTTAGGTTCAGTTTCGCTTGCCAGGTTGATAATGCTCATAATCGCATAGTTTATTTTGTATTGCTCTGTCACGAACCTGTTGTGTGGGCTTTGATTTAGTTTGATTGTTTCTCATATAATTAGGTCAAGTGTATTTTTGTTTATTTTACTAATATTGGTCAACATGAGGTTAGTAACTTTCACTCGGCAATGCGACCTTATAAAAAAACACCTTGTTAAGATTAATAAGTTTGTAACACAAGCATATTCCATTGTAAACCAAGGGGAAGTATTGTCTGAGTATCACATTTGAAAACTATCTTTGCTCGAAAAGGAAGTTGAGTCCAACATAATGAGTTTGAAGTGCTGTTAATTAAGATTGTTTTGGAATAAATTGAAGATTACATTGATGATATTGTAATTCAGAATCAAGACAAAATATTTGTATCACATACGTTTTTAAGTTGTAGTATAACAATGTTACTTCCCACACCTGAACCTCAAATGGACAATTCAAGTCACTTCGTGGCTAGTAGGTCTTTGGTTCAAACTACATCCATACGCTTACCAAAAGTTGAACTATCGACTTTCTCTGGTGATTCATTACAATGGATAAGTTATCACATTTTGTTCAACACAACTATTCACCAAAATTCAAGCTTAACACCTGTTGAAAAAATGTAATATCTGATGTCAACTCTAAGCTCAGAAGCACGTAATTTAATTAAGAGTCTCCCCCTTTCCATGCCCAGCTACCAGATAGCCTACAATTTATTTTGTAGTCACTATCACAACAAAAGAAACTTAACTTCTCTTTGCACAAATAAAATCATTAATTTCTCATGTCACTGGTGGGTCACTCAAGAGCCTACGTAATATTCTTATTAGATACAATGAAAACAATCAAGCTCCCCACGCTCTTGAACAAGGCACAGCTCTCGAAGTTCCTCAATTGTTCTCACTGTTGTTGTGGAAACTCGACGGCAACACTCGACACAGGTTCGAGACCAACCGCAGTACAAATGTAAGTTTACCAACAGTAGATGAACTAATTAAGTTTTTACATCTTGAAGCGTCACATCTTGAGTCAGCCAACAATGTGAAGACTACCCAGAAGCACCTGCACACTTCTAATACACCACAAGTCTCTTACTCATTGCCAAGGATGCCAGGTGGCATCAAACCCACGTCCTATCAAAATCACAAGGTTATACTATTATCCACTTCTCACACTAATTGTGTTTTTTGTAAAGCAGACACTCATTCATTTTATCGCTGTCCAGATTTCTAAGTCAAAACTCCTCAAGAAAGATTTAATTTTGTAAAAGCTAATGGAATCTGTTATAATTGTCTTGGTCACTCACACACTGAACAATTGTGACTCATCACGTTCATGTAACAAATGTAATAAAAGACATCACACTTCACTACATTTGGACCCAAACCCATCTAAGGTCACACTACTCATCTACCGCACAACAGCCAGAGTTCTGAACGTCAACAAACCTCAGCAAACATATCAACTACAAATACTCTGTTTGTTGGTTTGTCACATGTACATAACACCGTGCTTTTAGCAACAACTCTTGTTAATCTCTCAACAGCTGATGGTGTCTCCCTTGTTCGTGAAATTTTGGATTCTGCTGCTCAAAGTACTTTCATCACGGAACAATGTGCTCAATTGCTACAGGTTAGATGGACACGCGCCTCAAGATCAATTAATGGTATTTCCCAAGCTCTGGTAAATACTAAAGGCCTAACTTATCTTAATATTTTGTCTCTGAATGGAAATATAACATCCCAAGAGCATCCCATATTAATATTGGGCAAAATAACTTCAGATCTTCCTTTTGCAACTCTTTCACCTGGCATAGAAAGGAAGATGACCACCTTTGACCTAGCTGACCCTACATTTGACACCCCTGCACCCAAAGATATCCTCTTAGGTGCAGACTTGTTTGCACAAATTATGACTGGTGAATAATATATTCATGGAAAATACATGCCCATTGCCTTTGGTACTGTTTTTGGTGTTATCCTTATGCGACCCAACCCCTGCTCTGCACCCAGTGTACCTCAAAACCATTTTAATGATGTCACCACTCTGCTCTCTACCAATGATATTGACCTTTACTCCTCTTTGCAAAACTTCTGAAAACTTGAAGAACCCACACATAGCTTGGGGCTCTCTAAAGAAGAACAATTATGTGAAGATCATTTTTTTTGTCACTACGCACACTCAAGAAGTTACCGGTTGATATGTAGTTCGACTCCCATTCAAGGACTCTCATGCCCCTCTCGCTGACTCATTAAACAATGCAAGAAATAGATTTAATGTTTTAGACGGGTCGTTTTCGATGTCAGTGCCCGCACCTCCAACTCAGTTTTGTTAAATTAGGTGTTATTACCTGGGCTTAAACTTCAAAATGATATTTGTGATGTGATCACACACTTTCGTCGCCACCCCATAGTCTTCTCATGTGATATTAGACATATGTACCGACAGATCTTGATACACCCTGATGATCAAATGCACCAATTGACTTACTGGCGCGACAGTCCTGCACCACCTCTTACTGTCTACCAACTTAGCACTGTCACATATGGAATTACCTCATCCTTGTATCTTGCACTAAGAACTCTCCGCCAGTTAGTGAAGGATGAAGGACACAACTACCCGTGTGCATCCAAAGTCTTGCAAACACAATTTTTTTTAAATGATGCAGTTTGTGGAAAAGACACCATAGAAGATATGCTTCTTCTCCAAGATAAACTTACCGAGTTGTTAAAACTAGAAGGCTTTGAACTATGAAAATGGTCGAGTAATACGCCTCAACTTCTTGATTCAGTGCCGCAGGAGCATAGCAAATCCCCTCTCTATTCTTGGGAACAAAACAACCATTGTTCAGCATGCTCAGGCTCCAGTGAAAACCTGACTCTGACAACTTCTCCTATCGCATGTGAGTGACAGTAGACGCTCACAAGCTTACAAAGTGTAACATTCTCTCATTTGTGGCTTAAATCTATGATACTTGCAGTTGGTCAACTCCTGTCATGTTCTGGGTGAAGTCTTTCGTCCAGCTCTTATGGACATTAGGCCAACAGTGAGATGAACCCTTGCCTGCTGACATTGCTAAAATCTGGGAAAGACTTTTGAAGAATAATCCTGGTTTATAAGCTATTAGCATACCAGGCTATCTTTATCTCGCGTCTGCTACCAACATTCAACTCGGTGACCTGGCGGTCTAGGGGTAAGGTGTCAGACTTCTGTGCTGGCGGCCAGGGTTCAATCCTCGGTCGCGGCAAAGATTTATCTGATTACCAAACCCTCCCTTCACCTCTGACAAGACATCTTGTAAATGTGGGAAATGCCAGGCCTCCACTGTGGTTCGGATTCCACGTTAAAATGTAGGTCCTCCGTTTCATCTCGCAATCACCCTACCATTACATATTAGCGTAAGTGCATATAACCCGAACGGGAAGTAATACGCGGTGCTAATAATAATAATAATAATAATAATAATAATAATAATAATAATAATAATAATAATAATAATAATAATAACAATAACAATAACAATAACAACAATAACAACAACAACAACAACATTCAACTCCATGGGTTCTGTGATGCCAGTGAGGCAAGGTATAGATGTTGCCTCTACCTCAGATGTCTTGACACCAACAACAAAGTGACAGTCTTCTCATTGCCAAATCACGTATATCTCCTCTCAAAAGAATATCCATACCTCGCTTGTAACTCTGCGCCACTCACTCGCCAAGCTTATTTACTATTGCACCGACCTCTTATGACCACATTGCAAAATTGACTCTAGAACTGCTTGGTCAGACTCTGTGATTGGCCTTTCGTGGATTCATACACCACCATATCAGGTCAAAGTGTATGTCGCCGATCATATCGCAAAAATCCAAGAATGGCTACCTCCTCACACTTGGATGCATATTGCTTCTCTCCACAACCCTGCAAACTCTGCTAGATGTTTATCCCCTCCAGATCTCAACGATCATCCCCTGCGGTGGTCTGTTCCTCCGTGGCTCTCTTCCACATGAACAATGGCCTCTTTCTCGATTCACTCCTGTGGCCAAACTCTTACCATTAAATGTTCTCATTGTTAATCCTTCTACTGATTCGATTCAAACATTACTGCTCAAACACTTGTTGTGGACAAAACTCTTCACTTCCTTAAACACTGCAAATCAAAAGATCGCCAAACAGGACCCCCTCAGCCCTCAAGTGCTCACTGATGCTATTCAACGCATCTGCCGAGTTATCTAAGCTGAAACCTTCACTGTCCACATAGAGCTCATCAAGGCTAACTAACCATGCATCATGAAACTTCAATGCTTATCCTCATTCCTGGACATCCAGAGAATGAGAGTAGGTGGACGACTCAGTTGCTCTAATCTGGCTCACGAAGCTAAACACCCTATCATGTTACCAAAATCACATCAGATTGTCAACTTGATCATTGATCACTATCATCTCAAGCATCTCCATGCTGGACCTCAACTCCTGCAGTCTATTTTGTCTCAACAATTCTGGA
Source organism: Timema californicum (assembly GCA_902141385.1). NCBI lineage: Eukaryota > Metazoa > Arthropoda > Insecta > Phasmatodea > Timematidae > Timema > Timema californicum. The sequence continues at coordinate 67,551 of CABFOW010001860.1, forward strand.
TCCTCTCTGTTCGCAGCACAATTAGACTTCAAATTTTCAAATGTATTCATTGCTTTCAGAATAAACCAAATCTGATAACTCCAATGATGGGTGATCTACCTGAACCTCGAGTGACTCTCTCACGTCCATTTCTCAAATCTGAAATGGATTATGGAGGTCCATTCTCAATAAAGTTACACACTCTCAGACCCCTTCAACCTATTAAAGTCTATCCCTGCTTGTTTGTCTGCTTCTCAACTAAAGCAGTTCACCTCGAAGTCTTCACAGACCTTACCTCGGATGCATTCATTGCTGCCCTCACCAGCTTTGTCTCAAGAAGAGGGCTCTGTTTAGATCTATAATCAGATTGTCGGACAAACTTCATAGGTGCCTCTCATCAGTTGAAGAAAACTATTAACGATTATCTAGCTCAAGACCGCACTCAACAATTCTTTAACAGTTTGCATCACAACATTCCATTAAATTTCACTTCCAGCCGCACCACATCAGGGAGGACTTTGGGAATCTGTGATCAAAAGTGCAAAATATCACCTCTCAAGAGTAATTGGAGATCAAATATTGACATTATAAGAGTTCATAACGTTGACGACTAAAGTGGAAGCTATGTTGAACTCTAGACCGCTAGTCCCTCTATCCACTGACCCATGTGAACTAGATGCTCTAATTCCACGACACTTCTTGATCGGCTCTCCTCTCATTGCTGTACCTGAAACTGATGTATCTGACATACCATGCAACCGATTGAAAGTATGGGATTTAGTCAAATCACTTTTTCAACACTTCTGGAAAAGATGGCATAAGGAGTATTTACACACTCTTCAGCAACGATCAAAATGGACAAGCTAACCTACAAGCAAGAGATCTCGTCCTCATTCGTGAACCCAACACTCCACCTCTGTCTTGGACACATCACTTCAACCTCTCCTGGAAAAGATGGCACTATACGAGTTGTACATCTGCGCACCCAAAAGGGAACATTTTCAAGGCCTATCGTCAAAGTGTTTCCTCTCCCACTCAACTAGGGTTGTATATTGTTATTATCTCGTTCTTTTAAGTTATCTCTTTGTTTTTGCCTCTTTAATTGGCTTATCTTATATATTTGTTTCTTTTGTGATTGTTGCTATATCTTCCTCATTCACTGAACTAGTAGTTCAAGGGGTGCAGTATGTTTAGTATGAATGTATCTACTGAGCCAGCTGTGCTGTATTCTTTGTTTAATTACTTTTATTCATTAGCACTAGGTGTCAGCACTGCATTGTCCCTTCTCCCTTAGTGGCTCTAGGCTCGCTCATCCCGCACTTTTTCTTTGTATTGCGGGAAAAAATGTTAGCAAAGCGTCTGTTAGTCTCGAGACACACAGCCATGAAACTCTCTCATGTGAAATAATTACAAAGGTAGGCTCATAGTTTATTAATTTTTCTCTCTATGTGTGATAATTAATGCTTGTGTGAAAAATCTCGTCTGTTTACACCACATAATGATCTAAAATGAAGGTTCAAATTCAAGATTTGTATTCCTTGAATAGTGACTTTGCCCTAATTCTCTTTTTAATATAAAATAACTCATTGTGCCATCTCTGACTTCTCATTCTTACTTTTATATTGTTTAATTGTTATTGTTTCACTTTGTCTTGCACTTGTTAGAATGTATTGAATCCAACTCATGTTTAATGAAATGTTGCCAGTAAGCGCATCCTGTGGGATCAGTACCACAACTTGCGCTATCCCCCCGGATATTTCCCGCGAGACAACTTACTAATGAAGAATGACCCCTTGGATTGGAACGGAGACCACATTCACACCAACTTCAAGGTTTGATTACTTGGGTTCTCTAAATTTATATTCTTTAAGTTTTACTATCTTAGGTACAGATGAAAGTAAGCCATCTCTTGTACAGTTAAGTGTATAAGATTAGTTAAGGCTAAAAAGTGGAAATGATTCGTTTCTGATATTTTTCTACTCGATTTTCGAATCCTTTTAGAAATGGCTAGTGTATTTTAATTAGTAATTAACAAATTTACTGATGTAAAATGCTTCAATATAGATTACTTCATAGGAAGCGTCTTTGAAATTGTGAATTTATATTTAAATAAATTTGTCAATCCAAATTACAAATATTGGTACTAAAGAATAAAAAAAGTATAAAATTCAAATTATAGATTTATCATATATTGTTTTAATATTTTAATTTTTTTTTAAAGTCAGAGTTGGTATATTTTTTCTGACTTCTACTCTACCCAAAATTGTTAAGAGTCTAACTCCACAGCTAAAGATAAAGCTACACACATTGTTAAATATACAAACATTCCCAGGACATGTACCAGCATCTCCGCAACAGTGGGTACTACCTCGAGGTGTTGGGTTCACCTTTCACCTGTTTTGATGCGTCGCAGTATGGAATGGTGCTGCTGGTCGACCCGGAGGAAGAGTACTTCCCAGAGGAGGTGGCCAAACTGAAACGAGACGTGGACAACGGATTATCCCTCATAGTGTTTGCTGACTGGTACAACGTCACAGTCATGAAGAAGGCCAAGTTTTATGATGAGAATACCAGGTATGTATTGATGAGCATAAGATCAGCATTCTTATTTTTGTAATGATATGACAGATTTATTTTTCCATCCTAGCCCCCTCATCCCCTTTTTGAACAACTTTGTGAAACTGTGGATTCACAATTTAACCCAAAAATAAGAGCATGACTGAACTTAAATGTGTTCACTCAACTAGCTCTAAATTAATTACAAGAAATCAGCATGAACTCTATACATCCTTTTGGACTAGAAGAGACAATAAACCGGTAATCACCTTTATGCCCCAGAAATAATAGTCAGGAAGGTTACAAGAGAATAACAGTATTTTATTTGACACAAATATAGTAGATCTACAATGACAAATTATCAAAATAATCACATAAGATATAACGTGCAAAGGTTTATGGCATCAATATGTATCTTAACACATGGCAAGATAAGTTAATCGACTAAACGTATCGAGTCAGAGACATTAGTATAATGCACAATGTTCTACAAACGTTAAAATGGATATGAATGCCCTAGTTAGAAACCACAATGTTAATGTAATATATCATTGATACGAACTTGACTAGATTGGCCATATTACAAACATTACTATTATCCATAACTTTTCATAAAATATGAATTTGACTAGACTTATAATTTAACATAATATTTCACTAAAGGTGAAATTGACTAGAAAGTTTAAATTAGAAACACATTTATAATTCAACAAACTACATGGTCAGGCAGTCAAACGGCAAGGTTCCAGAAAGGGCTGGCGGGCATGGTGGGGGGTTGTGAGAACAGGGACTCAACCTTGGGCGTCCAAACACCCGGAATTTAGTATCTATAAAGCGTTGGTCGAGTGAGCAGTGTGCGTTTGCCATAAAGGTGTATTTCAAAAACGAGGATAGTTTCGTCTACCCACACGTGCTCCCATGCCTTTTGCAAAAGCTATCAACCTGTGGGTGAGAAATTTTGAAGCCAATGCTAGCACGACATATAAAGAGGTAGTAGTGAAAAACCCAGCTGGACCTCTTCGAATATTGTTCATGTGGGTATAGCCTTAGCAAAGTCCGCAAAAATTGGCTGGATGACATAGTGTAGAACTTGGTCTCGGTAATCTAACCGTGAGAAGGAATTTGAAGAATGCCCTCCAACCTCAAGATCACAATAGCAGGGTACGCTTTTGTCAACAGATGTTAAATCTCATTGAACAAAATGAAGAGAGTGTTCACAGCTTATGAATGAGTGACAAAGCTCACTGTCCCCTCAGTGGTTTCGTCATTAATCAGAATTTTCAGTACTTGGCTGAAAATAACCACACAATCTCCACGAAAAACCCCTTCATTCAGAAAAAGTGACAGTTTGGCGCACAGTATTATATTGTGGAATAAACAGCCCTTAATTTTTTTTAATGAACATGGCAACACGGTGACGATGAGCTCCGATCATTACGCTGACATGTTGGCAACTTTTTTCCTTCTTGCTCTCGATGACTATGACCCAGATGAAAACACACTTTTTCAGCAAGATGGCACTACTTGCCATACTGTCGGAGTTTCAATGCATTTGCTGAGGCTCACATTTCCTGGTTATCTCATCAGCAAGTCCGGTGATTTCCTGTGGCCTGCCCATTCACCAGACTTGATGGTTCCTGACTATTTTCTCTGGAGATACCTTAAATCCCAGGTTTTCAAGGAGAACCCGCCAAGGACCAGGGATGATTTGAAGGAGCGAATTTGGCAATAGTTCAACAATATTCCATTGGAAATGCTACGTAATGTCATGGGCAGCTTCGATCTCAGACTCTGACAATGTGTGCAAAACCAGGGATGCCATCTTACTGACACCATCTTCAGAAAATGAACATTTTCCGGGTACATTAGTAATTTCCACTCATGCACGTTACATTTATATAAAACTATTAAAGAAAAAAATAATTGTTTTTATTTTTTACAATTTTTTTTAAAAATCTTTCTGTTTGACTGCCTCACCCTATATTTCACTAAAGGTGAAATTGATTAGAATGTTTAAGTTAGAAACATTATAATTCAACATAATATTTCACAAAAGGTGAGACCGACTAAATTGTTTAAGCTAAACTTCGATATAAAGTAATGACTAATCACCATGGTTTTACTGTGGCTGGCCCACATAAGTTCGAGGACTCGTATAAAGCTCTGTTATAATTTATAAATATTATAGAGAGTTCAAAGTAAAACATTGCTATTAAATAGGGAGATTTTAACAACATATAAACTTCGCTGAGCCTACGATATGAATATCCAGCAAGTACTCTACGATACAACTAACATAAATATATATTTTAACTAGAGCTTTCCAAGGCGAATATATTAATACAACTAGCTCGCCAATAATGAAGACAACTTCCAGGGCACTACACAAACAGAATACCTTATTACTACAATAATTCGCCTACAGCATAAAGTAAATAGAACATATATAAGTGCAAGTGTCCTGTTTTAACTCAGAAAAAACCATACAATTAGTGGCAGTTTACTTCCCCATTAACTACTTAAAGCGCAATCCACGTCAACAATTAAGTGTGTGTGTCCCCGCTCATATAAAGGATAATATATCCGCTATAAAGGCTCATTTTCCCAAAATTATGTTCCTCAAGAAAATCCAAACGGATTTGATCAGCGCTGCAGCAAATATGTTACCCAAGGGCAGATACCAGGAGCTAAAAATAAAGAACAAGTTCTTATGTGAACAAATAGCTAGTTTACCCATGGCGTTATATTGATATTAAAATGTCAACAAACTCTTCCCATGATAGAAAATTTAAATTTGCAAGTCTGAAACAGTAATTTTGAAGAGATCCCCCCC
>CABFOW010001860.1:83169-125283 GCA_902141385.1 Timema californicum
AAAAAAGAGCAACAAAAAAAGTGGGGGGGGGGGGGGGAGGAGAAGGTGGTGTGGTGGCATACTTTTGGGTCGGGAATTTTAGGAAATGATTAGAGAAAATCAGGGATTTCATTGATCAAGTTCAGTAGGCACTATTTAAAATATATATTTGTACAATTTTGGGGTTAAACTGAACACTATAATTGAATTTCAGGTACTCTAAGGTGCTTTCAAACCACAGAGACAGTCTTCTAACCCGGGACCTCCCTCCTTGCCCACACCTGGTATGGGCCCAGCCAGTGCCCCTCAACATGTCAGCTCCAACGTACGTAAGTCTGGCCATACTCCTTAGTATACTAAGTCAAAATTGGATTAGAGTATAACCTCATTAATTTATACTAATGGAGGAGGATCGATATCCAATTAGTGGAAGCTCTTAATTATAGAACAGCAACTTATGTCAACTGTTTTCAGCTTTTGGCTAGATCAGTTTAAATGTTTCTGTCTTTTTCCTTCTACCATTTAACTCCTCCCATCTCTTTTTTGGTCTCCCTTTCCATCCTCATTACATGCCCATACCATTTCAACCTTGCTTCCTCTATTATTTCATGTGTTCCTCTACCCCCACTCTTCCTTAGATAACTTCATTCCTAATCTTGTTTCACCTCGTGACAGCTAAAATGCTCCTCACAAACTTCATTTCTATGACCTCCACTTTCCTAGTCTCTCTTACATTCACTGTCCCATGTTTCAGCATATTTGACAATGGGTACAAAGTACACCTTGTACAACACTTCCTTACACTTCAAGGGGACCTCTTCTCCATGGCAGGTCTCTTACACACCTATATAACAACTCTCCCTGCTGTCCTCTTCTCAGTGAGTCCTCTTTACGTCCACCTTTCTCCTCACTCACACTTCCAAGATATTTTATGTTCATTACTTTTCTTTACTGTTGTTGGGAACAAAATTCCGTGGTGGTTAAGTTTTAATTGTTAAATTGTGACTGCAGCAATCTCTACAAGTCTCAGAAGCTCCTGTCACTCTCCTTGGAGGGCCCACTCCCCAACTTCCGAGACCTGGCTCCTAACGATATCTCTAACGGGGAAATCGGGGAGGCAGGGGTGGCCGGAGTCCGTTGGGGCACGGGGCTAGGGGACTTTGAAGAGGACAGCCTGAGCTCCTGGCCCGCCTTGCTATTGATGGCGCTCTCTTGTACCGTCGTTTTCCTAGCTTACAAGTACTACCGTCAGCGAACTCGACCGAGGAGGAAACGACCCCGTTTGCGACGCATCATGGCCGTTCATCATAATGGCCGAGTACCCACTGTCTGATGTCTTCCAGTTTATAGTTAAAACTCTAACCTTTGTTTCTCTCGTCAGTTTTTTTGTAAAGTCATCCCAAATTGTTCAGTTACTTCTAGTCACCAATTAAGATTTTGTAGATTTATGAATTTTTATCTTAGTGTTTCAAAATGTTTACTATTCACATGATTAGTTTTTGTTGAAATATTGAACCATTTGAATTGATTACATTAGCCGGATACAATTGATTCTTACATACTGTTCAACAAAAACTAAATTAAGTTCATGTTTTCTCCAGATTTGTGATTTATAGAGAAAAGTATAGGAATATGATCATACTTTTAAATAGTAAATTAAGGGTTAATTGCCTTTTACTGTTTGGACAAACTTACTGATAACTCATGTTTGATTAAATTTAAATTAATAAATGTCAAACTACAAACGTGTAGATTTTAACATGCTAACTGACAAATTGTACATATTCGCCGACTTATTTTGATCAATTTTTGCTGAACAGCACACTATATGATAATTCTAGGTTAAGAAACCATTCCAGGGATTCTAGTACATAAAATAATAAGTGTAAGAACTAAAAAAATATGTCATCTACTTTATAATCACCTTAAGCACTGCCTCTGAAAATGTCATGATCATAAAATCTTATCCACTCACATTTTCTTGTAAATTATAAGTTGCAAAGTATTCAACACAGATTTTTAAAACTAATGTATCGTGTTATGTATTTTTTTAAATATATTCTGATTAGGGGTGTGCAAGAACCACTTTTTCAATTTGAGACGATATCAAGACGAGAATATGAAAAAATATTGAGATGCAAGAACGAAACGAGAAAACTTTCTTTGAAAGTACAAAAATGTAAATTATGTTTATTAAAGTAAATACATAGTTTATAGAGTTCCCTTAGACCAGGGGTCCCCAACCTTATGCATGCAGGCGCCATGGCGCACGCCGAGCCTTTTAGTCTGCCCGCCACTTTTTGACCAGAACTGAAAAGTTTTTGACTAATAATTTTAATCTGTTACTTTTCCGACAAAAATCAAGTTTGTGCTTATCTCCAGGTATGCTGTTCTCATGAAGTAGGTGATTGAAAGCCCCCCTCTTTCCAATACCTTCCCTCTCATTCCGCTTTCTTTGCCAGCTCATTTACAAAGTGCACTTTTACTTGAAATTACCATTATAATAGTTTCATGCTAAATGGTTTTGCTTTTTCCTAATCTCAAAGACCTATCCCCTTCCATCATTCTCTTCACACTCACTAATACCATCCTAATACTTCCTCTTTCCTTTGTAAATATCTTGGCGTGGGTCTACCCAGTTTTTTTTTTTGCCTGAATAATCGCAGAACAAATATATATTATTTAAATTGTACCTAAGTACCAAAATGGTGGTGATTAGCTAAATATTTCTTTGTGTCTTTATTTTGGTCTCCTTAAAACCGTAAACAAAGCATTATTTATTAAATTTACTTTTGTTAACTTGGTGGGTGTTACCCACAACCACATGTAACATCACAATCGATGTTGAAAACTCAACATGGCAGTTGACTGGTCATGTGTATAGCGTTGAGGCTGACCTCCGAGCCTGGTGGGGGTTAGTAAATTTGCCTTGAAAAAGTAATTGGTTCCCGCCGCACTACAGTTAGTTTTGAATGTGCTCTAAGATACAATAAGGTTGGGGACCTCTGCTTTATACAGTTAGGCTGGCACTTGCTTTGGATTAACTTAAAGTTCATTCAAGCACTTAAATCAGTCGCATTTTAAATGTAATTAATAAAATTGTGCTATTTGCAATGAATACAACTTATAATTTAATTTTGTATTGTAATTGTTAATAATTTCATCGTTTGAAATTGAAAAACAATATTTATTAGCATAACATTTCTTAGTAAAGGCTGTTTTGGGGGGAAAAGTGCTGCTATTTCTGGGTCTGTACATGGTATTATTAAAAATAATAATTTCTCTGTTTGGTTTCTAAGTTTCTTAGGGCAATTATTAGCTTTTTCATATTTTTTTCTCTACAAATGTCTCAAATTTTTGAGATTCGTTTATAACAATTGGGAGGAGATCAAGATTTTTTGTCTCCTCATTTGATTGAGATGTTTTCACGTCTTGCACATCCATAATTCTAATGTTTTTTTCTCTATTTTTTTATGTTATAAATAAATATCTTTTATTATAATTATTGTTAGCATTTTGTGATGATTTAAATTAAACATATATTGAATTATTTGTAACTATGTTTGTTTTAATGAGAGCACATTCCCGATAAATCACAATATTATGACATTTTTTAATCTATTGGTGTTATTAAATAAATACATAAACAAATATAAATGAATATACAAAACAAACATATTATATGAATGACTTTGTTACAACTTAACAGTATAGCAGTAGATTTAACTGTAACTCTAGTTGGGGATGAGTTGTAGAGGAAAGTGGAAGAAACAGAAGAGAGAGCATCGGGAGAGAGAGGCAAGCAGAAGTGTGAGAAGTATAATTTGGAGCAGGGATGAGCTGAGGAATTGTAAAGGAGTGATCTACAGGACGTTCTATGTACAAATATTGACATATGCAGCGGAGATGTGGGTAATGCAAGAACATGGTAAAAGTAAAAGTCAAGCTTGTGAAATTAAGTATATGAGAAGTACTCGAGGAGTGACAAGAATGGAGAGATGAAAGGAAAGTTAAAGAAAAGTCAGTTAAGAACAGAATAGAGCCGACGAATAAGGTAGTACCAAAGATGATGTTGGATATTGAAGTGAGATGGGGGAGGGGAGGGTGCAGGAGACCAAGAAGAAGACTGAGAGACAGGTGGCTGAAGGGAGTGTAGAGGACAGGTTCATTGTGGAGAAGGTGGTGAGGCCTATGTTACAAAAATACAAAAACAGACCTGCAGGGCTATTATGACCACGACACAAAACGAATTTGTGACTGTTAGCAGAGAAATGCTAGACTTTGTGTCATAAGTTATTATGGCCGACCACTTTGCAAAAGCAAATATTTTCCTAGTAAAGTGATGCTAAGTGGCGCAGACATTTTACTTGTCCTTTGATTTGCATTACAAGGTTATGTTTGCTTGGTTTTGTAATTTATTAGGTGTTTGGTGTTACATGATTTAAACTTGTCATCTCATTAGCCCAATATTATAATCGCAAATCTTTTTGTGTGTGTTTCACATAATCTAACTTTAAATAGGCCTATATGATAGTGTAGGCCAAGCGTGGGGATAGTACACTTACACTGAATGTTAAAATAATATTTTCTTTGAAACATAACATTATCAAAATGCATCACTATTCACCATCAATACACTGATAATTCTAATATTAAGATTAATTGTTTGGAGGTTAATTAAGCTTCAACATATTTGGGATGTTAGTAGTATATTGACCCACTTCATGGGGCAACATTGATCAAAATGTTAGTCTCTTTGGTCTAGTTTTCCAATGGCGGGGAGGTTGGGATTTGAATCCTAGCTGGGTGTGATGAGTATTTTATTTTTCTAAAGGTTTTCCCACCCTCCCTCTACACAAATCCAAATACTTTTATTCTATAACTCATCCTTTATCATCTATACCCTATTAGGGTAAAACACATGGATAGACAAGTTGACAAGACAAGGTCTCAACAAAATTTTAATAATGTAATCCTATTTAAACTGATGCGTACATACAGTAGTAATTACTATCCACATTAACATGAGTTGTAGGTCTATGAACTATTGCAGCCAAGATTGTAAATAACCAAAATAGGCCCTAGCTTAATGTTTATATGCAGTTTGGTTTAGGTCTAGGTTTTTTCATAAAATGGTTACTTAATTTATCTGAAACCGATAATTAGTAGTTAGACCTAGTTATCCTGAAGTGAATAAATTGCAAACAACTCATTATAAATAAATATAATATCCTTATATTCCTAAACACTTAACCAAAGTTTCAAGAATTCCTTTTAAATAAAAGCTGCATTTTACTATTTTTAACCATCCAAACCAGCCTCTCGTTCACTTTCATGTTAACTTAGTAGGCCAACTGGGTATAAATGCCCATTGTTTTAGCCTTAAGTTGTCGACAATATCCAATGCAAACACTATTTTTGGGAGCTCTTGAATGCTTTCATCAACTTTAAATAACTAGTTTTATTTTATAAGATCTTCACACAACATATTTGATTCAATCTTGAACGTGAGAACCTTTTCGACACTTTAAATTAATAAAATTAGCACATGGTAGGCCTATGTATGTTCGAGTTGAGTACCGCATGGATAGATTTTCTTTATTTAACCTCAACTTAATCAAACAAAATAAAATTTAAAACACCTTACTGTAGGCCTATATCTATAAACGTTCACTTTTTGACTTGACAATATAAAGAACGGTTATAAAATATTCCTACTAAGAAAGCAAAAATATGAAATATTAATTTACTGTTTGAGAAGTGTTGTTTTTGAGACAAAGTTTTACAAGGCATGTATTTTTTTAGTTATAAAATAAAGTTATTTAAATTAAAATAGGCTTAAATATAAAGATAAGTCTACATCATAAATGGTTAAAATTTATTTTTAGTCTTACCTACCTAACATACGTAAATAAATTAACAAAAAGCCTAAAAGTCTGATTGTTCAGCAATGACTTGTAGCCTATATATTATATTATATAAAATAAAAACTATTATAAAATAATAAACAGTTTGATAAGAACAATACAACTACATAGTTAGCATTTATACATATATTTAGCATTATAGTTACTACTATTGAATCATTAACTAGAACATCCCTGCTGTATTTTATATTAGCATATTAAATCAGATATTTGAGTAGTAAACATAATAAAGTAATTAACTATACATGAAAAAACCACTACCAGGCAAACACAAATAAATAATCATGAAGATAAATGAAAGGACTGCCCGAAACACATGGGCCGCACAACTTATTACTAACTGCTGTGTACTGGGTGACGTAGTAGTTTCGCGGCTGACTTAAGCGATTACATCAACAAATTCTTACAAATGGCGCTACCTATCTATTTTCTTTACATTGGTTGTAACTGAGTTGTCAAGTGTACATGTTTTGAGTAAACCTGTCTAAACAATGTATGTTGTTTTAAAATGTTCAATTGAGCAACCTAATTTCTCCATTTTTACTTAGTGTGGCAAATTTCTCTTTTTATTTGTCACATCTTAAGGCTATATTGAAAAATACGTTTCCTAACTTTTGGATAAGACGTCACACTCTCAATAGACTGGACTGCCAATGACTAGGAGATCGAGGTTCGAATCCCTTTTGGGTGTACTGAGGGTGTTTTTTCATAAATGGTTTTCCACTTTGTCCACATAAATGCAGGTACACTTCCTTTAACTTAAAACATTCCTCATCACTAAAACATTTGCTTAATTAGTACAGATGTGTAATACTTGAAGGAGTAGTAAAAAAATCTTGAATTAGATCATAGAGGAAGCAAGAATATAGTGGCGTGGGCATGAAATAAAAGAATAGTGGAGCTGAAGGGGGTGGGAAGAGCAATGAAGAAGAGTGGTGGAGAGATGGAGGAAGATGACTGAGGATAGTCCATATTTGTCAGTCAGGTCTGCACTAAACGCCAGAACCAATGTTAACCACGACCTCCCATTTGTTTCCATCATAATTTTCCATCCTATTCAGTTTATGACATGCTTTTCTCAAACCTCCAAAACTTCCGTTTATCCTCTCCACGGGAACTACTGAAGTGAAGTCTGGATTCTCTGGATATGTGTCGTCACCTGAGAATATTTGACAGCTGTTACAGAGCTTCATAAGGTTGATATCCACTTACGATTTTTGATTTAATTTAAAAAATTTCCTTTCTATTTGAATCAAGCATTGGTGTTTGTTAGCACAATATCTGCAATCAGCACTAATTTCCTTTGAAAGCCTGTGGTCACAGTTCAATTTTTAAAGAATGGTGCTTTAACCCCTAGAAAAGATACTTGATCTATTTTCACATAGACATAAGTCAATTCATGTGATATCCACTGTCACTTTTTATCAAAAATATCCACAATTAACTGCTTCAGTGGCCACGTGGTCTAACGTGCTACGCTTGTAGTAGGCTAGACTGCCGATGACGGAGATTGTGGTATGAATCTCGATTGAGTGGTTTTCCCAAAATGGTTTTCCACTCTCCCTCTATACAAATGAGGGTACATTTCCTTTAATACAAACTTCCTAGTCCCAAAAACCATTACCGTATAACCCGAATGAGTAGTAAGACGCGGTGCTAAAAAAATTCTATACTGCAATAATCAACATCATGAACAGCTTCCAGCCACTGGCAAGGTCTGTTTGGAACATAAGCCTCTCTAATGCCTCTTTCTCCTCACCAGCACTCCTCCACCACCATCACTCTGTATTCTCCTCCCCCCCCCCCCCCCCCCCCCCCNCAATATCCAGCATATTCATTGGTATATTTTCCTCCTCCATCCTTCTCTATCATGTCCTCACTGGCTCCTCCTTAACCATTCCTCTCATTTTTCATCCTATCCATTCTTGTCACTCCTATAGTAATAAACAATAATAAAATACTATAATGTTATAAATGTTGGTTGGAAAATAAATATGTTGTTATTTCTAAAAGTCTTGTACAGTTCACTTTTCATAGGAGAGGCCTCTGATAAAAGACAAACTTTTTTGGGGCGACAATTATAATATTTTACTCTATTGTTAGTGCTATTTTATAGGTATTAACAATATCTATCAAAAGTTACAACTGCAGGTCACATGACTTGGCGTATGAACACATGAAAGTAAATTCAGTAACTTAAAGTTTCCTACAGCCAGTGCCATATTTACCTGGAAGAATTGCAACAATGCCTTCATCAGACTTTTTGTGGATTGACATCCACACCGCACAGTCATTACTTTTATTGGAAGCAAACTCCATTAAACTGTTGATGGTCTGGAAATTCTTTATTGTGGTCAACTCGTAGATCTGTGGTATAGGCACAGAAATTCTTCCAGACTGTGATAGTTCTAATAGTTTTTCTGGTGTGTCCCACTGAAAAGTTTATTAATTTTATTAGTATTCCTTACATATGCAAAATTATAAATTTATATGCGAGTAAATTATTATCATTATTATTATTAGCACCGCGTCTTACTACCCGTTCGGGTTATACGCACTTATGCTAATGTGTAATGGTAGGGTGATTGTGAGATGAAATGGAGGACCTACAGTTTAACGTGGAATCCAAACCACGGTGGAGACCTGGCATTCTCCACATTCACAAGATGTCTTGTCAGAGGTGAAGGAAGGGTTTGGTAATCAGATAAATCTTTGCCGGGACCGATATGCGAGTAAAGAAAATAATAAGAATAATGGCAACATATTTTGAAACCAATATTGAACTTTTTTTTTACAAGACAATGCATACACAATTTTAATTCCTAAATTTTTTTTATAACCGAGAAACATAAATATAATTTTTATTTCAATATTTCATTACAATTAGGTCATACCTATATTATAAGTTTAGTAGGTATTTATATACTGTGTGCAATGCCAGATTTTTTAATCTATTTCAAAAATTAGATTTGAATCAATTAAATTTGAAAATTAGGTTAAAATAGGTCTTAGGTAGGTGTACAAGTAGGCCTACTATTTATTAAAAAGGTTGAGTTGCTGCTAGAAGATAAACACTAAACCTATTGTTAGTATAATATATTGTATTTTAAGGTGGAGATGTAGGAAACGGAGAAAAGGCTGGTGTTTTTAAAGTTTTTCCAACAAAACTGTTTTTGACCAAAATAAATTATTTCTCCAATAGAACCATAGAATTTAATTTTCTTCACACAGTGATGTCAACAATTAATTGTTGAATATATGTCATGAGAATGGAAGGCATTAATTGATAAATTTTTAAGATAAGAGTAAAAGTTCTAATTAAAGTTCAAGACAACCTCAACAGATATTCAACAACTATTGATGCTAGGCCTCCATCGTGGTTCGGATTCCACGTTAAATTGTAGGTCCTCCATTTCATCTCACAATCACCCTACCATTACACATTAGACGTAAGTGCGTATAACCCGAATAGGTAGTAAGACGCGGTGCTAATAATAATAACAACTATTGAATAGAACTCTATGTTTCTACTGGAGCAATATTTGATTTATTTTGATCAAAAAAGAATTGATATAAAAACTGCAAAAACACATTTTATTGCGTCAGCTACTCTCTCACATTAAGGAAATTTTCTAGGAAATAAAAGTTTCAGACAAATGTTCTGGCATGAAAATGTAATAAAACAATATTTTTTTTGAAGAGGGCCTTCTTATATTGATGGCATGGTAGGCCTATGTATTTAAAGGATATATCTTCTTTAAAATCACATTATTTTATTTAACAAGTCGTGGACTAGATCAGCCGTATCCTCAAAAATCATGGACGAATGGTCATCTTAATCTACATACCCTGACTTCTGTGGCCTCCAATTCATCAACAATTGTGGGGGGCCTTTGGTCAAGTGTTGTCAGAAAGAACGCTGTGTTAAACCTCTGCGTGCTGTGTGTTGGGGTCAGCCAGACTCTCCATGCTTGCAATGCCAACACATCCGGGCAGCATTCAAAATGTTTGCACAAGTTAAAAAACTCTGACGGATCATTTTGCACTCTTCTCTGCCAACGCAAAATTTCTTGGCCCGACAAATAAGATGCCCAATTTGAGTCATCTTTGTCAAAAGTATTTTTTCTTTTACATAAAAGTAATCCACATTCTTCAAAAGTTTCTCTTATCGCTGTAATTCTTAATGAGATAAGTTTAGGAATTTCATATTTTGCAGGGTTCTGAAACAAGCTATTGCCATACTCTTGATTTTGTGATGCCCATGTTTTAAACACGTCGCCAATACCTATCTCTTTGAACAAATCCATCCATTTCATGGATAAATCTGCCTCGTCTACTTTGCCACCAGGAAATACATAAGTTTCTGGCATAAAAGAACTTTTAATGCTTCTTTTTAAAGTTAATATTTTATAATCTAAAGGTTTTGGTGCTGAATAGTTTGGATTAGGAAATTCGTTTGTTCGGCAAGAATTATGTGAATAAAATGATGTTCTCGACGAAATGATTATACTAGCAGCATCTTTCCAATGTTTAGACATTGCTTTTTTGTATAATTTATGTTTACTAATATTAGTTAAAAAGATAAAAAATTACTTTTATTCTTTTTTTACAGCTGATGAACAGTTTTGTAAAATATTACAATTAATTGTGAAATACATGGATATTTTAAATTTATTTAGATTCATATTCATAGGGCGTGAAGGAAATAATACTAATTATATCACCTAATAAGGAAAGAACGCCATTTTGAATCCTACCATGATTGGATCGTAGTTTCGGGTGGCATTCTGTGCAAATCGTTTGTTTTGTTCTATCTGATACAAATCAGCTGTTTAAAAGATTGACCAATAGAAACTGTTGTTTCAATTGACGTCGACCAATAGCAGAACGACAAATATCTCTTGACAAGCTGAGTTTTTTTAATCATAACTTATTACATAAATTTGTAATTAAAGTTTTACGTTTCGTCAGAAAGTACAGTGCTACACTATAGTGTTTAAGGTTTTTAAACATGTATTAATTTCAAAATTTACTTTATTTTTTCTGTGAAGACAGAATTTTACATTGCCTTCGTTTAAAAAGGTAGGCTCAGCGCAGCAGACAATTGAAAGTCAGATTATGGTTTACAATCAAAATTTTCGTGACAATGGAAATTAAAAGTGAAAATCTAGCCTACTTAAATTTATATATTTGAAATAACTTTATAATATAATTTATACAATTCTTAGAATTAACTAATAACGTATACAAGCTATAAAACAATGTAAATACATTCCAGGGAGTAAACGTCCTTGGACTTCATAACCTTGATTACATTCTAAAGTTTTATTTAAATTAAACAAACGCAATAACATAGGTCAACATTAAACTTTAAAACTTGTCTTAGTGAATTTAATGTTCTTTTTTATTACTATATTGATACAATAGTAGGTTATGATGATAATATATATAACATAACACCACTTTATACTATTTTATCACTAAGCTTATTTTTACACTACAATTTATTTATAAACTTTTTTTAAAAAAAAGTACCTGGATCGTGTCACGGAATTCAATGGCTCTAATTGCAGGTAGTGGTACCAACATGGATGTGTTGAACGCTGTGACTCTGGTTGTAAAAGCGCCCAATCAGCAGGTGGAAGATCAAACAATTAAGTGTGAACTGACCTGGACCATTAGAAAGCTTAAGGGACACCTGTCAGAAGTGTACCCCAGTAAGCCGGTGAGTTGAAAGAAAAGGGAGGTTTTATGGTCACACCTTGTGGGATGTTCGCCTTAGTCTTATTTCAATGGATTTTTTAAAAACATATTTCCTCTAACTTATAAGGCCTTGTCCAACAAATTTTCAACTTTCTTTACCTCCCTAATATTACAATAATATGATTCAATCTACTGGAATTCTAAGGAATAAAGACAGTGTTGGTGTAGGTGCAGTTGTGAACTATAGGCCCTGTGAGTTTGGGTAAGCCTATTGTTATATTTTCTTGAAATTTGCAAGCCAATTGTTAACATTTTCATTTATTTTCACTAAAAAGTGGCATTTGTTTTGACAAAGCTTTCTTTTTTAATATCGGTAAGTATGATTCTATATACAAAAAGTAAGTTAGTGATCTTTGTGGTTTTTTAAAAAAATAATAGGTTAGTGATTTTTTGTTCTTACATGAGTCTGGCATAACATGCATTTGATATTTTACTTTTATACATCTGCATTTTTTACACCTGTTTATATGTGCCTTATTTAAATTAAAACATATTTTTAGTATGTTTTTAATAAACCATGTTAAAATATTTTCCTCTATCAGTTTATTAATATTTCTCAATATTAAAAATAAATTGTAGGCTACAATTGAAAAAATTATTAATCCACTGTTAAAAAGTCTTACAGCGCACTACTGTATAGTCAGTGATGTGGCTATCATGAAGACAGTGAGACTCTAATAAAGTATAAATCTTCCTTAAAATATATATCCTTATATTTTAGCTCTAGCCGGTGCTTTAGTAAATATAAGTTTAAAATATGCACTGGTTTTCGTCATATGACACAACAGAGTTTATAATGGCACTCTAACCAATATATAGGTAAACGTCAATTCTTCTCCTTTGTATTTATAACTAGATTGAAACTAAATTGTTTTTAAATAATTTTAATGAGCGCTGTAAACAAAACAATGTCTTCACAGTCAAAACTGAAAGTACGGTAACCAAAACACTTTTTTGGAAAGGATATGATCCATGTCCAAACAGGAAAACCTCCCATAGTTCCATTGTTAAGAGCATACCAATCCCAGAATTTAAAAAAATTATTTGTTTTATTGTTTAACTCACACCTTTATATGTGAAATAATTCTAACTAGACATTTGTATGTAAAAAATAGTGTGATTTTTATTTTATTTGAATCATTATCACCTGTTTCCAGATCCTGCCATGGTTCGTTTAGTATTATACCTCCATCTTTCTCTATCCTTGCACCATTCTTACTCATTTAAGGTGACCTGGTGGTCTAGGGTTAAGGTGTTGGGCTTCTGTGTTGGAGTTCCGGGGCTCAATCCTCGGTCCTGGCACAGATTTATCTGATTACCAAACCCTTCCTTCACCTCTGACAAGACATCTTGTGAATGTGGGGAATGCCAGGCCTCCACCGTGGTTCGGATTCCACGTTAAACTGTAGGTCCTCTATTTCATCTCACAATCACCCTACCATTACACATTAGCATAAGTGCGTATAACCAACCCGAACGGGTAGTAAGACGCGGAGCTAATAATAATAATACTCATTTAATCACTTCCATTATTCTCCTCTCCCCTGAATACTTTCTGTTACCTTCTCCTTCCATCTCTTTCTTGGCCTTTCTTACAGTCTTTTTCATACATATTACTTCTTCATTTCCAACTTTTTCTTTGGCAATCTCTCTTTTCAATTCTCATTACATGCCCATACAATCTCAGCCTTGCATCCTATACTACCTTATGTGCTAATATGCTTCTCACAAACTTCATTCCCATTGCCTCCACTTTCTTAGTTTTTTTTTTACATTCACTGTTCATGTTTCTGCTGCATGGATGACAATCAGCACCCATTACGCCCTGTACAACACTTCCTTACACTTCAAGGGCAAGTTTCTTCTCTATAGCAGGTCTCTTACACACCTATAGAACAACTCTCCCTGCTGTCCTCTTCTCATTACATCTTCACTACTTCCACCTATCTCCTCAATTATGCTTCCAAGGTATTTTACATTCTGTACTTTTCTCAGCTCTACTGCATCCAACTTTATAGCTTTACTAAACCTTATCCTCTTCCTTGTTTTAGCCTACCATCACTTCACACTTTACCATGCTAAATTTTATTCTACACTTTTCCACATTCTCATTCCATTCCTCTATATATTCTTCCACTTCCTCTTCCTTCTCCCCCATACCATCAAGTCATCAGCAAACATCATAGCTTTCATCCTTTCCTCCCCTTGTTTTCCTGCCACTTTATTTTGACCATTTCCATTACCATTACAGATAGTAGTAGTGAGAGGGCACTCCCCTGCTTCACTCCATTTATCATTTGAAGCCATTTTGTCCACCACTTCTACATCTTAACACAACTCTTGTTATTCTCATACATACTATTAAATCTCATTACAACTCCTCTTTCCAAATCATCATCCTCAATTGCTTCCCAAACCTTATTTCTATCTATACTATCTATCATATGCTGTTTACACCTCCATAAATACCATTCCCAAGGCCTTTACAAATTCATACCTTCTTTCCATCAGTTGTCGTATAGCAAAGACCAGGAGTACAGAATATGTCCGAACGCACAAACGAGGTTCTGGGGAAATTAAAGCAGTCCTAGGGAAATTTGGGGCAGGTAAAAGTCTGACAATTTTGTTGACGTTTTTAGTACATTCTGGTTCTGATATGTTAGTTTCATTTGTGTGAAAAATAAAGGCAGATGACACTCAACACCCACACTATCAGTATGTACCATAGTGAGGGAGTGTTGGTGTAAGCACAAAGGGTTACAATGCCTAGGGGCTAAGATAATGTGTCAGAGTTCTAGATAAGTCAGAGGTTGAGATAAGAATAAAAGTAAAAATCTAATAATTTAACCTGGCTAAAGGCGCAATTGAGTGATGAGTCATCACGGGCAGGCAGGGAAGTGTAAGGAAGGATAAGTGATGTTTTGTTTCAGTTTTAATTCAGTCACCCCTATATCGTGACCTAATTACACGGCGATGTGTGCACAGTTTATTTAAACTCGTAACATGCATATTGTAATAATTGTGTAGCCATGGAATTGTTGTATTTAGTGGACCTATTTAGGGTTTGTACATTGTACAATATATAAATGTTTATAACAAATTAGATGGTTTAGTGAAACAAATGTTTATTATGTCAACTCTGTTTATTGTGAATGGCGTGATAAACTTGGATATCACGTATCTAATAAACATCCCCAAGAAAAACCTGGGAGTAAGGATCAAGAGAGTATTGCAAGTTTTAAGAATCAAATAGCCAAGGCTATTTTTTATGCTTTTTAGTGAGGATTATTCCATCTAGATATTATATTCTGAAAAATGAAAAATGACACCTGGACACAGGAATCGAACCCGGGACATTTGGCTTAGTACGTCAATGCTCTACCCACTGAGCTATCCAGTAATTGTCCCGTGCTCAGGGTCATTCTTCACTCATATTTTAAGGCAGAGTCTATGATGAACGTGCGAAAATTGTCGGCTACAAATGTGTGATTTAGTGGCAGCAAAAAGCCAACTACAAAGTCGAAGGTGGCTACATCATCTGAATAAAATCACACATTTTTAGCCAACAATTTCAGCACGTCCATTATAGACTACGCCTTAAAATATGAGTGAAGAATGACCCTGAGCACGGGACGATTACTGGATAGCTCAGTGGTTAGAGCATTGGCGTACTAAGCCAAAGATCCCGGGTTCGATTCCCGTGTCCAGATGTCATTTTTCAATTTTCAGAATATGATTGCAAGTTTTGTAAAACGTAAATTGTGTGATCAGGAAAAACTCATAGTCGTAAATAGCAATAGTATTTCCCCTAGTGTGGTTGATAGTGATAGACCTTGCAGTAGTGGCGAGTCTACGAGAAAATAAAAAGTCTATGAAAATCAACAATTAAACCAAGGCCTCCCGGAATTTTCACTCCATTGCCTCTTACTCTCAAGTTGTAAAATTAAATGTTGGTACCGGTCAGCCTACTGGTATCAATAAACAATTAATAACAATATGTAATGCACACAAGGAGATGGGAGAAAACTATTTTTTTTAAAGGTAGGTAGTAATCCTTATTTCTTTTAGCCTTTATATAGTTGGCTAATGCGCTTGTCGTGTTGAGCTCGACTGCTGAGGACGGGGAGATCGAGGTTCGAATCTCGGTCGGGTGAACTGGGGGTGGTTTTTCCTAAATGGTTTTCCACTCTCCCTCCACGCAAATGCGGGTTCACTTCATCTAATTCAACCTTCCCAATTCCTAATCCATTAGCGTAAATAGTACTTAAAAGCGTATAACCCAAACAGGTAGTAAGACGCAGTGCTAAATATTATTATTTAGCCTCTATAAAAATTTAATGTTTTATTTTGAGTGTTATGATTTTCGGGGATTTTTTTTAATGTTATGTTATGAGAAAATATTGGATCTCTGAACATATTCTGCACCCCTGGCAAACCCCTCTGTCCCCTAATTCATGCAGTTCTTCTCTCCACCTTTCTTTCATTATCTTTTTCAGTATTTTCTCATATATTTTCGCACAATGGCACATCAATATCCACCTATAATTCATACACCTCTTCCTATCTCTTATCTTAAAAATTAGTGCTGCAATTCCTTTTTTCCAGTCTTCCGGTACTTTTCCTCCTTTCATATCACTTGACATAACCCTGTATAGCTATTGTACTCCTGTCCAGCTCCTATTATCTCCACAGTTATTTTGTCCACATGTGCTTTTCCTTGTTTCTACCTTTCTGGTACATATTTCCTTCTATTCTGATAGTTCTTTATGCTCCTCTACTTCATATCTTTCCTCTTCCGGATTGAACGAATTCTCAAAATATCTCATCTATATTACATACAGTCTGATTTAAAAGGATTAACTTTTTATTGATAAATCAAATAAGACACATTTCTAGAATGCCAAATTAAAATGACTTTTAATCAATGTTGATGGTTGAAAGTGGGTGTCCTACTCTTATTAAAATCAGGGCTTAGAAGTAATTTACCAAATTTATAAATGTGTCCAAACCTATATTTCTATAGAGATTTATGAAATAACTTCTAAAATATGTTGATACTAAATACGAAAGATATAGGTATAATGGTTGATCATCACGTGTCTAAGACACATGTAATGAAACATTAATTGATGGTCCACTTGTTTGTAGCGCACAGAAGATCAGAAGCTGATCTACTCCGGCCAGCTACTGAACGACGGAGTGGTCCTCAAGGACATCTTGCGGTCTTACGAGGGTCAAGAGACCCACACAGTGCATTTGGTGTGTGTCCCCACGAGAGAGAACTTCTGCCGTAGCAAAGCTCCAGCCATGGTCGGTCCCAGGCACAGTACAACCCCAGGTGAGATTTTTCACCTTTTCTTTCCCATAAACTATTCGCTGAAGACAATATGTCAGGATGCAATACTGTAGCCCAAATTTTTCATATACGGTACCTATCTTGTTCTCATTTATGACTCATATCTCTCAAAAAGCAAACTTTGTCAGTTATTACAGAAAACTATTTCCTTTGCTTATATCAGAGTACTTGTAATCAGATGCTTCGGCTCATTGGAAAAATTCAAAATACTTGTAACTTCACCTATGTTTAAAAATTTTCTAAGATTTATTCAATATTTACCATTTCCTGTTGGGGGACCTACCAACAAGACACTGTAGTTAAAACCCCGTCTCCCCCCACACAAAAAAAAATTAATGTAGCCCTATTAAAAGTAAAAACATTTAATCTATTTCAACTTGTAGTTTTGTTACATAATATTGTTGGGTCGTTATATTAAAAATATTCGATAGTGCCATTAATTTATGAACCATGTCACTTTAAGTGATAGGTGATTCTAAACTGATAAGCACTCATTTTTAGTAACTGGATACACTAAAATGGTGACCTTGATCATTTATGTCCCCATAATCTAATAAATGCTCCTTTATAACATTTATTTGATAATTTCATGTCATAGACTAGATAGTCTAGGTAACATGTTATATGTGTGTGGATTCTCCATTATCATGGGAACAACATGAGGATTGCCAGTGTGAAGTGGCTTCCGTTTATTTTGATTGGCTTTTGATTGTTCGAGGCAAACAATTGTTTTATGGCGTGTTTATTTTATCTTTCTCTGATAAGATTAGCTCTAACTGCAGTTATGTGTCTGCTTAACAGTTTCAAACAAGTTTGATTTGCTCAAGACTCAGTTTAGTCAGATTAGGAAAAAGTTACAAAACAATGAGTATGTGGATTCGACTTTTTTTTATAATCTAATTTAGTATTTGAACACTTACATGGGAGCTTAATTTAAGCTATGAATTACAATATGTGATATCAAATTCAAATCGGATGACTTGATTAGATAACTGCATTGGTTCATTTTGTTTTGTATATTAGAGAGTGCCTCTATTACGACTTGCTAGATGTGTAATCCATTTTCACAGTTCAAGGTCATACAAGGTGGTATGTTGTGAAAATAACTCTTGTTTTGATACAAATTGAGCAGTCCCTGACTATCCAGATCACGGTTTGGATGTGACTCTGGATAAAGCATGGATTTGTCAAGAAAAATAATGTTGCTTGCATTTATCTCTTATGGTTTCTGACTTATTTAACGTGCACTTCATATTCTCTTTAATTTTTGTTTGTACTCAAAAAGTTAAAAATTGTGATCTAAGGCATCACTCTCAAAATAGACTAGGCAAAGACAATGATGAGGAGATTGGGGTTCAATTTTGGTCAGGTGTACTGAGGCTGGTTTTTTTCCTAAATCGTTTTCCACTCTCCCTCTTTGCAAATGCGTGTACGCCTCCTCTAAATTCAACCTTAATAATATCTAACACATTAGAGTAATTAGTACATAAGCATATAACCCGAACAGCTAGTAAGGCACGCTGTGCTTGGAAAAAATATATACTGGTATGTAAAATTATAGGGAACCGCATAACAGATCAAACATATGGAAGGATTTTGGTAGGAAGAACCATTGAGAAAATACAAGCATATTTTTTGCGATCAACATTAACAACATTTTATTATATTACTATTGTTATTGTATAGGTATTGATAATATCTATCAAAAGTGACAGCTGCAGATTATGTGATTTGATGTATGATTATGTGAAAGTAGATCTGGTAACTTGTAGCGGTCAGATAAGGTTCTTTCTATGAAAACAGGGCTGTACTTAAGTGATTGTTTGGGTGCAGGGGGCAGTAGTAGCGGTAGTAGCAGCACCCCCCCGGAGAGTTCGAGCAGCTCGGACAATTTATCAACCAGTCCTTCGACGAGCGAGGAGAGCTTGCGTCAAAGACTCTCCGCTAATCCCACCACCCCTACTGCGGCCAGGATATCCTACCCAAGCGAGGAGCAGACCCCCGCTGTCCCTCCTCCGGACCCACGGACCATGTGGGCAGCCACCATGACGGGAGGCTACGACCCAAACAACTTGGCGCACCAAGTGGCGTGGATGCAGCAGGCTTATGCGCAATACATGATGCAGTACATGCAACTGTAAGTTTAATTATGTTTATATTGTTGGTTTTTTAATCTAAAGTGAAGTTGTAAATGGTGTTGATATAAAGTATAGAGCAGGAATGGGAATCCTGTGGCTTTTTTAGGTGTTTGGTACAACCTTTTTACGTATACTGTCAATTATGTCTTGTCATCGTTTATAAGTTATACATTCTCAAACTCAAATTATATAATAAAATGTTAAGGGTTTTATTAACTATTGAGATAAGTTTATCTCCATTCTTGAGTGATTTTTCATTAGATTCTATAAGTTTTAAAACAGCCTGATGTATACTTTTAACCGTGCTTGTAAAGGACACACTACTATGTCAGCTTAATTTTAAAATGAAACAAGATCCATACGAAAAAACTCAAGAAAAAATTAAAACACTTTGTCAAATATTTTACAATATATTTTACTTTTTTAGAAAAGTGTTCCTTTATAATTATATAATTAACATATAAACAAAGATTAAATTTGTACTTTTTGAATAAAAAGGGAATAAAAAACTCTTCACTTAATATGGGCTACCAAGAAGATATTAACTTATATTTGTTATAAGTATGTTTTTTAATTTTGGAAAAATTCACTATACATGAAATGTGTGCCCATCCAATGTCAAAAGGTTCCCTACACTTGGTCTAGTGTTTAGATCCTTGCTTGGT
Organism: Timema californicum; assembly: GCA_902141385.1. Lineage (NCBI taxonomy): Eukaryota > Metazoa > Arthropoda > Insecta > Phasmatodea > Timematidae > Timema > Timema californicum. Next base: position 102,998 of record CABFOW010001860.1, read on the forward strand.
CACATGGTCTAAGGCAGCAATCTCAAACTCAAACTAATCAAAGGGTCAGATTTGGGGAGTGTTGCGGGATACAACCGATACAAACATGTTTGCTCAACTTATCTTTTAAAATTAATAAAAACTGTCAAGTATTCATTGATGATACCAAGTGAGTAAATACAATATTTTTAAAATGAACAATGATGTTAATATCAAATTAATAAACTATATGGCTCTTTTCAGAATGACTTCTGGAACGGTGATGGCAAATGGTTTTGTTCCTGGCACAATACCGTCACAACCATCGGCGTTACCAGAACAAACTCAACCCCTGGCCCAGAACAACCAAGAAAGGGTTGAAGAAGCGCCCAACAATGACCTGCAAGGTCAGTTGTTTTATTTTAGATTGAATGCAAGAGACATACTAATAATGTCTTTGGTAAATATGAAGAGGTTTATTTTCATCACACCTACAATAATTATTTTAAATATTGTGTTCACTTTGTGAATTCTTTTTTCCCCCCTATCAGTTTGAAGCAAAGAAAAGCGTTAACCCGGGAAACGCCGGGTAGTTCTGCTAGTTAATTATAGGGGTGTACTAAGTCCACTTTTTCAATTTTAAGCAAACACTGATCAAATATATGAAATATTCTCAAAGTCTAATCGAAGATTGAATATGTTTTGTTAATTGTTTTATGCTTAAATAAATACCATACTGTGCTTAGTTTTATAACTTTTTGTACTAAAATCCATAGAAAATGTTTTATTCCACATTTTTTTTTGTAAAATGTCATTCTAATCTAGTAAATCAAATTGCTATCACAATATGCAATTCAATTGAGAGCTGTTGATATAAATATTAATTTAGAATTTACATAACCGCTCAGAATAGTGATGATTGAAGATATATTGCATATTTCAGTTGTCAATATTTTTATTGGCAAAGTTTCATAATAATGTTGAAGCCGAAGAGAATTCTTAAGTGCAGTAAAATCTGATTTTTTTATAGCCAAATTGGTGTTTCAAAGCCTAACAGACCCTTAATTATTTAGTTATGATTTATAATTTTAATAGCCACATTAAGAATTAATATGTGAAGATCAGACTTGAAGGAAACAATTTCATACTCATGTGGAAATCTTGAGTTTTTTATACTTATATTTTCTAATATTTACTGTATAATTATATAAAATGACAGTAAGAAAGTTTGTGTTTTACATGTATCTCTTCAAATAAAAAAGAAATATTTCCAAAAATTCAAACCATCTGGAAGTGTATAGAAGAAATTAAGAAAGAATAAATAGTGTTTGTCCTTATTTAGGCCTAGCCTATATTCCATTCACCGTAGGAATTGACTTCTGAAAGGCCTTTTTCCCTACCATAAATCTACTATATAGTAGGATATTGGTAGGAAAAAGACCTTTCAGAGAGTAATTCCTACCGTGAATGGAATATAACTATCCTTTCAGGTTGGCTTCCTTCACCATCACTTACTTTACATTATCGTACATTATGGGTGTGCGAAGTCCACGTCTTTGTTTCGGAGCGAAGTTTAGTCAAATATGGGAAATACTCTCCAAATCGAAGTTTGAACATCTTTCTATTTAATTTTGAGTAAAAATATTATGTTGAAATTGAGTGTATTTACCAAACATCAAACTAAATATTATGTTATTGCTTTCTTAACACTAATATTTGTAGCTTATTGCCAACATATTAATGTTATATTCACTTTACCTTTGTATTAAAAACATTTTTTTTATGTGTACAGCCTGAGTGAGTAGTTAAAAAAACATGCCTTTGCTTTAATCACATTGGATTTGACCTGCATGGTGTTTCACTAACCTTTCACACACCAGATATATTTAACAAAACACTAGAGTTGATGGACTTTCAAGAACAAGAACGTCATAAAAAAATACAAGTTTAAGTTAATTCGGCAGGTGCATTTATAGGTTTGAGAAGTCTAGTTCTACAAAATTTTAGTTTTTCTGTTTCATAAATCAACAAGGATACTTTTGATTTCATAAATCAATTTAAATCTTGCTATGTGAATTACTAAAAAATATGATTCTGACTTTGAAAGCGAATGTGCTTATATCAAATCTTGAAAATAATATGACCATGATAATAAATTGACTCCTAAAGTAATTCATGTAAAATTTATAAAATTACCCATTTTTTGTAGATTTTATTTTAATTTAAATATCTGAAATTATATCTAAATTAACAGTGATTTTTGTTTATAAGTACACTATTTGCATATGTTAAAAAAAAAAAATTGAAGGAATGTCTTGCTTCTTGCACATGCACCCAACTATCTCTCAAGTCTTCCGCTAGCCTACACAACAGGAATTTGAATTGAACATACTGTTTCATGTATTAAACAACTGAAATGACTGCATGTGTGAATTTTAAAATGTTTAAAAAAATTTCAATATTCACAAAATACACACTGAAAATAAAAAACTTTTATTATTTATTTTAATTTACACTTTCAAGAGGAACCAATTTATCTTCAATTGGTCGCAATCGATGTTTTTGATCAAGGTGGTTAGAAGTTTAATGTTATGGCCGTCTTGAAATTCAAAGTGTTGAGAAAATTTTCCCAGTTCCACTAAGAAAATAAAACAAACTTGTTCTAAAACTCAAAACGATCAAAATATATTTTATTTTTTGAGGTAATTTCAGTTAATTTTTATTAGATATAAAATATAAGTGTAATATAATCACTAGACTTTGAAGAGCAAACGAAACTTCGAATAGCTGCAGAAGCCAAACATGAGTTCGAATCAAATACAAAGTACACCAATATTTGATTTTGGCTTCAAATTTTTTGAAGCTTCACACATCCCTATTGTACAGTGTTTTTACACTGTCTTATCAAATATTTCTGACCTATTAGATAATAATGAATAAAATGATAAAGTATTAGGAAAAAAGTAGAACAAAAATAAAAGAAAAGACTCTAACACAAATTTACACACACTACAATATTTCGATGCTATTAAAGCACCTTCCTCATTTTATTCATTACTAAATGTTCTTGCTCGATGCACTTTTTTCATACATACTATTAGATAATAAGTCATTTTATTTTCAAAGATTCAATATTTATTGGTAAAATGTAGATTACGATTCAAGAAAAGTGGATATGATCTATATTTAAATAAAACTATGAATGTTTCCTTTTTTTCTGCAGATGTTGAGGATGAGGATATAAGGGCTAACAGGGATTGGTTGGACTGGTTCTACCTGCTGAGTCGCATGATGGTTCTACTCAGCATAGTCTATTTCTACTCTTCGCCGACACGCTTCTTCATTGTGTCGATTCTAGCGGTTGTCATGTACCTGTAAGCACCAAGATCAATAATACACCTTTCCAACACTTTAGCTCAGTTGTAGCATGTCTCTCTACTGAACTAAGAGTTCCAGGTTAAATTTCCAGCATGGCCGAAAAATTTATTATTGGTGAAATATGGGTTTTCTTTCTTTCAGTGATGAATTAACGGCCGGGGGCTGAATGTTGTGTCGGTTCTAGATTTAAGTTACTTTATAAATCGTATACTGAACTAATCAGTAGGTTCAAAAAGTGCACGTTAAATACCTCAAACAAATAGCACGTTTTGGGGAGTTTTTGAAAAACATTCTGGATTGTATTAAATTAAAAGATAGAGGTAGGCTTGGAAAGGAAAAGGGGAATTATTATTCCAATTTCTGTACCTTTGCGAAATTTCTCATATTCATTGTGAATAAACCATACCCAAAGATTATTCTATTACCAAACGGGGATATATTTTAGTATCAACACATGTTATTCAATTATCTAACATTTTTGTCATGTACATGACAACAGTAAATAAAAATAACTTTAACATACATGTTTTTAAGGAAATTCTATTTTTACTATTTAAGGTATTATGTTATATTTGTAAGCATGGATAGTAACTCCCTCCTGATGAGTTCAGAAAAAATGAAACTTAGGTTGGGGTATTGGGCAGTAACAATGGATTTTCTTCAAGAGGCAGCCATTACCTCTTTATCCAGTAGCAGCCATGTAAAATGTGAACCATGTTCTTCTTTTCATTTTAAAAGCAAAACTGACCTTTTGATACTTCACACAGGTCAAGGTTAGTCATGTTGTTAACTTGATAATAACCCACATCGTTGGTCTTATGGTCAAATGTATCACTCAGATGGCGATGAGGAGATTTTCGTTAAAATCATGACAGGTTAACCTTAGGTTTTTTCCCCTCCTAAATGGTTTCCCATTAGTGTAATTAATATGTGTCTAGATCAAACTGTTTCCGAGAATCGGTGACAACCAATATTACTTTATTTCTTCTATCAAAGTGTAGGTTGTCTTACACAAGCTACTTGATGTATTTATTTCTCACCTAGGTACCACCGAGGTTATCTGCAAGTTCATCAACTGCAAGAGGCGAGGTTAGTAGCAGAAAACAACAATGAGGGGCCCCCACCTGTAAACAACAATGTTCCTCCACACCCTCGAGGCGATGAAGGACAGGAAGTGGGCCCCCAGCCAGCCACGGAGGCCACAGAGACCTTGGTGGGTCAGGGCGCCGACCGACCCACCCTGCTTTCACTGACATGGACATTCTTCACCAGCTTCTTCGCATCGCTTATCCCAGAGCAACCTGGTGCTCTGTGAGTGTGCTACTTTAGTGACTCGACTTGCTCTCTTAAACTAGACGAGCGCTTAGTACACTGTAGGCTTTGAGCAGATAAAACTTTAAGCAAGAGTTGTTTTTTTGTGCTGGTTGCTGTTTGCTTCTTTATCTATGTATCGTGTAATTGACAAGATGGTTTGTTTTTATTTTACCTTTGATATTTCTAAATATTGTTTCTTTGCGCTGCTGAGATTTAAAAAGTCTTTAGTAATAGTCACTCAATTTACTTGGTGTACATACAAATTAAAATTAAGAGAATGCAGAAGAAGAATCTATTGTTTAACTTTGTGAGTGAAAAGACAATATTTTGAAGAATATAATTAAATATTTCGTGTATATTTATTTTTAAATGTCGTGTGGTCGTGAATTTTTCAATATATTTGAAAAATTAGCGATATCCCCCCTATTTTAAATTTAGCTTATTGTTTAGTTAAGAAATCTTTTCCTACTTTGTACTTGTTTTAGGTTAGCCAATAGTTATGAAATGTTCTTAGGCAAGTTGTAATGTCTAGCCCATGTACCTGTATTTTCAAATGAGGAATTCTGTTCATCTTTAATACACATTCTTAATCGCCTTGATTATTCATATGTTCACCAAATAAGTTTTAAGACCGCCAGAACATATATATTTGGTATACATTCTTCTGGTTTAAAATAAATACCTACAGATAAAGTTTTTATCTTTTTGGTGTAGTGATAGAAATTGTGTTAAGAAAATATTTTTACTTACTAAAAATTAGATTTTCTTATACCATTTACAGATGTTCTTGTTAAACCAAAGATTATCAAAATATATTTTTGCAACATAATTGTATCACTACATTGTAATTTCTCTTTCAACAAACTATTGAAACAATATTCCTATTCCTCATTTTAATAAAAATATATTTTCCTTTTTTTAGGAAATATTAGTGCACTTTGTGATCTGTTTGAATGTAAATGTGTTTTTATTAATGTGATCTATCATAAATATATATATAATCTATTAGAGAAAATAAATATTTCTTTTTTACATATTTGTGAAGTTACTTTATGTTGTACTTTTTTACTTTCATCTGTTCACCCCACCTCTCCGCCTTTCCCTTCTAAAAATGCCCATGGATATAAACCCTTAAACATGTTGTGTTTGGATCTGTGAATCAATAAGACCATTTGAGAATTTGAAAAAAAATATATTTTCTCACGACCCCTAAGAGAGAGAAAATAGTGTCAGTCATAAAATCAAATACAATGTTTTGTTGATGTGTGGGTAGGTTTCTTAAGTGTTCTCTAAATATTATAAATACAAGGTTTTGATGTGTGTGTAAAGGTGCCCACTAACTTGCGAATATTGGGGAGGCAGTGATGTGCAGACCAGGGGTGAAAGTGGTGATCGAAACCCGACACACATTAGATTAGTTTGATAACCGAAGGTCAACCGGCAACCTCAATGGTTTTAGTCGATTGTGGCAGCGAAAAGAACCCTGGAAGGTAGATCTGTGTGAAATAGAAATTCTGATGTGCTGATATAATCATTCAGTTCAGAAGTGCCTATTAAATATCTCAAATAAATAAAGATAATGGAAGTTAACTGCCAACAGGTAAGCAAAATATTCATATATATATATACACACACACACACACACAGCATTTATCCTAGGATTCGTATTAGTCTTTAGGCCTTTAAATTAAGTACAATGTGAAAAAGCATGTGTGCACCTCTCGCAGAGAAAAAAAGAAGCTCATTGTTGCTAACCATAGGGATAAAAAATAGCTTTTTGGGTTTATGAATGATTACAAAAAAGTAGTACCTTGTCACACATTACATAGGGAAATCAGATTTTCATGCAATAAAAATTTAAAACGATTATTTAGGATCGAGACTTGCAGAACATTGGCCGATGTTCCTGTGTGCTATGATTTTTTGTACTTTCTTTAATTCTTGACGAAAAGCACTTTGTGAATTATTTTATATTGTAATGTTTCTTTATTCCTCACTCTTCCCTCAAACCTTCAAATAAGTCCACATCCTCGTTTCTACACACTATTTATATGCCTGCCTGGCTGGCACCAGTGCAGAAACAACCCGAACTTAGCCTCGGGCCTCTGGGTACCCGAACTCGCCACTGACGGGTATAATGGATAATAAATTTAATAAATCACAGTGTGCTGGCGGCCGAGGTTCAATCCTCGCTCCCGGCACAGATTTATCTGATTACCAAACCCTTCCTTCACCTCTGACAAGACATCTTGTGAATGTGGGGAATGCCAGGTCTCCACCGTGGTTCGGATTCCACGTTAAACTGTAGGTCCTTCATTTCATCTCACAATCACCCTACCATTACACATTAGCGTAAGTGCGTATAACCCGAACGGGTAGTAAGACACGGTGCTAATAATAATAATAATATTCACAGAGGTTTTAGTACTGCCAAGAAATGTACTTGTTCTTTGTTAGTGTGTTATACCACACCCAAGCAGAGGCATCACTGGTCCTTTCAATATATGGATTGTGTTGCTGATGTATCGATTATCTTATAAAGTTCTCTTAACTCCTGATATCCTTTCTACAGGTTTCTATTCGAATAGCACATATTCTTTAACTTTCCAAGAAGATGGATGTAATTGATACATATTATAATTTCTTATCTGCAGGCTGGGGCTTGCCTCAGAACTGTATGTGTGTTGTGTGTCATTTTTCTTGTTAAACACCTGCATGCAACTAATCTCTTCAAACACATGCAAGCAGTTTTTGTTTTGATGAATCCGACACCTTAGCTCAGTCGATAGTGTTTCTCTCTCCTGAACTATGGGTCCTGGGTTTAATTTCTGACATGGTCAAAAAATTTATCACAGTTATGAATTAATGACCAGGGCCTAGATGTTGTGTCTGTTGTATATTTAAGTTCGTTCATAAGCTGGGTGCTGATATAATCAGTTGGTTCAGAGAGTGTAGGTAAAATACCTCAATTAAATTTAAAAAGAGGTTTCGTTGAATATTCAGCTGGTCATGACTTTCGGTCGGCGGTGCGTAGGACAACCTCTTTGATATCAGCAAGTGAGTGGACCCCTTTACATTTTTTTTATTCCGTAGTCTATCCACTACATGTTACAATACAAGGTACACCATCCAAGGACAAATGTTCACACTACCCAAGGTGCTGGAATGTGCCTTCAACCCCACTGTTCTGGTGAATACTGGGTGTGGAGGGGTTAACGTCCCTTTACAACTGTAATGACAATGCTCCTCGCTTCCTGCCCGTTTGCGGTCAGCCCTTATCGCTAGATGTGGTTCACACTAAAATTAAGGGTAGTTAATTTAAGCGTGAAAAAATCAAATAACAATGGCTTTGGGAAATGTAGAGTTTAAAATGTATATATATATATATATATATTTGGCACCACGTCTTACTACCCGTTCGGGTTATACGTTTAACTACTAATTAAGTTAGTGGGTTAGGAATGGAGAGGTTGAATATAGAGGAAGTGAACTCGCATTTATATGGAAGAAGAGTGGAAAATTATTTAGGAAAAACTACCCTCAGTTCACCCGAGCAAGATTCGAACCTCGATCTCTCCATCCTCGCCAATCTAGCTCAACACAAAACTTGTGCATTAGCTCTGCGCCACCGAGGCGGGTCACAGTTAAATAGAACGTTTTTGTAACCTTGTCATTAATTTGGGGGAGATGCGGTGCACTATTTTTCTCTGTTCATTATCTTTCCATAAGGTAAACTATTTTCTTGAATATAGTACGTAAATGTCTCTTATTAATTAAAGTAGCGAGAAAGTCTATTCTGTAAACAATTTATATTTTTATATTTGATTAATATTAATTTAGCTCAAAAAAATTATAGGGCAAACTAACAACTAGATATCAGACCATTAATTTACCATTTAATGTGAACAAAATCAAAATTGTTAAGGTTTTTAATTTACCAATACCAATTTCACACTAATCAATTTTAAGCACTGTTTGGAATTGAATACCATCTTATTTGATCAGTAAAATGTATGAGTTAAGGGTTTGGAAGATTTATAATTCATCCTTAAACCACTAGCATTATTAGTACATAAGCGTATAACCCGAACAGGTAGTAAGACGGTGCTAAAGGTTAATTAAAAAATTATTAACACTATAACATGGTACTAAGCTAATTTTTTAAGGAATTGGAGGCGGGGGGAGGAGAATTGGTGAAGTATCAAAAGTTAATTCCTTCTTTATATAAACATTTTATTTACTAAATTTACAAAGATTCCAAATCGAGAAAAAAATTTCACATAGTGACAGTTTAGCAAGATTTACAAAATCGGAATGATATTTAACAGGAGAAACATAATCACATGATCCAGTCCCCATGCCTGGGAAAAAAACAAAAAATACAATATTAGATATTTAGAAAAAATAAATATGGTGATGTGTTTAATTTTCTGTGTATCATTAGCTTGGTTTGATACTGTTAAACTTAAACAATGAAATACAATTTTTATGCTCTTAATGAGCCTTTAATATAGCACACAAAAATATATTTTTAAAATGGGCCTGTTAAATTAAATGATCAAAATAATAAAGATTAATTATTATATATATCTTTGAAATACAGGCTAGTTTTTGGATCAAAGACAGTATAAAACAAACAGTTTGAATTTTAATGCTTTTTTTATCATAATAATATTTTTAAATAGCATTTCATAACAATTATTTTCCTGTGTACAGGTTGGATCATCTGTGAAACAAATATTTTTGTAAAATGAAAAATGATCATTGGAAGGGTCAATTAACCAATGATGGTTTGGCCATAATCTTATTCTCTTTCAAATTTTTTTTAGCACAGTGTTTTACTACCTTTCCAGGTTATACACTTCTTTCAACATTGATGACACCTGCTTCAGTGGCTAAATGGTATGAGGCATCACTGTCATTTAGGACTAGATTGCCGATGATAGGGAGAGTGGAGTTCAAATCTCGGTCGGGCGTAGTGTGGGAGTTCCCCCCCTCCCTCCAAATGGTTTTCCACTCTCATTCCACACAAATGTGGGTACACTTCTTCTAAAGAAAACCTCCCTCAAACCTAGCTTAGTGTAATTAGTAGAGATGCATATAACCTGAACAAGGTATTGAGATGTAACTAATAAAAAAAATCCACAGTAATTATACTGTATTGAAACTTAAATTCTGTTTGCTAAGAGGACAGCAGAGGGAGTTGTTCTATAGCAGCATAAGAGACCTGCTATGGAGAAGGGCAGTAACCTTCAAGCATAAGGAAGTGTTGTACAGGGTGTACTTTGTACCCATTGTCACATATAATATGTTGCAGAAACATGGACATTGAGTGTAAGAGATATTACAAAAGTGGAGGCAATGGGAATGAAGTTTGTGAGGAGCATGTTATCTGTCATGAGGAGGAACAAGATTATGAATTAAGTTATCTGGGGAAGAGTTGGGGTGTACAGGGAGTACATGAGATAGTAAAGGAAGCAAGACTGAGATGGTATGGACATGTAATGAGGCTGTTGGAGTACATGAGATAGTAGAGGAAGCAAGAATGAGATGGTATTGACATGTAATGAGAATGTTGGAGTATATGAGATAGTATAGGAAGCAAGACCGATTTGGTAGAAGCATGCAATAAAAAGATCGCAAGGGAGGCTAAGTAAACGATGGGAGGTGCAGATAACAGAAAGTGTGCATATGAGAGGTGAAGAATGGTAGAAATTATTTGAATACAAGTTTGTTAAAAGTAAATCATAAGTTTTTTTAGACAGTTACTAAACCCCTTTGAGATCTAGTTTTAAAATTAACCAGAACATGGATAGGCCTATATAAAGTTGCAAAAACCAAAATAATGTCCACTTTATTTTGCACTGAAAATGTGACTTTCATAAAAATATAATTAAGGGGAAATTCTGGAAAACTTTAAACTAAGTGTTTATCACATGTGAATATAATTTATTTCTATACATATTTACTAACCTTTCTTGTTGAATCAAACATGAGCTATTTGGAATTATTTGCAGCAATGTAGTGGTACAGTACGACCAGTAAAAAGAGCGTTACGCCGAGCACATTGGCAAACACTGCAAGTTGAACATCCGTAATCATTCTGGAAAAAATAAGAATGTTAAGAGGCTACTTAAGGTGGGATAGGAAGGAACACAAGGAAATGTCAGTGTTTTAGCAGTTTTTATGACAAAAATTAAAAAAATAATGATCCAGTACAAACATAAAGAGTTTAATTTTCTCCACATGTTGATACTAACAGTTCCTGAATATCAATCATGAACATAGTGGCATTAGATGATGAACTTTTTAAATGAAGAGAAAAAGTTGTCATTAAATTCCTGAACATCCTTGACAGATATTCAAGAAATTTTGAGGTCACCATGTGAAGAAAATTAAACTCTATATTTGTAGCGGAACAATATTTTATTTATTTTGACCAAAAATATATTTTGCCATAAAAACTGCAAAAACACTTCTCGCATCCCCTGCCATCCCACCTTAAGCTATTTTGAATATACTGTGCCTATAGCAGGGTTCAGCAAAATTTTGGGGGCCCGATTTCATCCATTAATTAATTCTCCACTTTCCTTTAGCTTTTTTTTATTATTCTTTAAATTCAATCTTTCCTCCAATACTTACACCCCCAATTAAAAATAAACTGTATATTTTCATTTTAAACTATTTATATTTTTTATAACATACTTATGAAGGATCTAGGTGATTTTGGTCACAGTGAAATATTATAAAGTAGGCCTACTTGATATATATATGAGAATTTAAGACTCACAGATCGACTTTTAATGACGATGTAGTTTTCTTACAAAAGCAACATGAAATTAACACGAGATCGATGTGTTGTCAACTCCTGACCAACAGGTATGATGTACAAAGTTTCATCAATCATGCCACACGTTAAGGTGACTTAGTTCTTCGCTTTCCAAACAGTTGATGTGATCCTCTTTTAATAAAAGTTACAATTTCAGTCTTTCACAAATGTAGTTTTAAACTAGATCTGAAAGTGGCTTGGAATCAACACAAGAAAATTGACATGATATTGAGAAAATTCAAGGATTTACCACAAAAACCAGGAGTATGAGCCCTGTGTGTTAACAGAATTGTAATAGTTTGTATAAATTAGGCTTATGTTCAGCCATTTAAATACATCGGACATCTTTGGTGGTTGTAAGGTCTAAGATCAGGTTTCCAAACTTCTTAGACCGAATGAACCCTTGCACCAGAAAAAATAAATGGTGGAGCCCTCAAAGTTTTACACTAATATTAGGAACATTTAATAACGACAGTTAAATTTTACAAGCATAAAAGTATAAAACAAACTAAAAACATCATTATGATCCGGCTGATCCTTTGACAAATGCCATTTATTCCAATTTAAAAAAAACAACTATTTTAGTGAGAAAATCAAAAAAAGAATATTCAAAATTACCTCCCGGAGCCTGAGGTAACCATTGCGGAGCCCAGTTTGAAAACACACAGGTGTAAGATGTCACTTTTCGTGATAAATTGGGAATGCTGATGACAGTGGGATCAGGGTTCAAATCTCGGCAGTATGTACTGAGGGTGGTTTTAACCCTGGAAATGGTTTTCCACTCTCCCTCCATGCAAATATGGGTAAACTTTCTCTAAATTCAGCCTTCCTCATCCTTAAGACATAAACGTTACTAGGATACTAGCGTTAACCTGAACTGGTAGGTAGAAGGCGCTGACATAATTTTTTTTTAAACATCCTGATGCAAACTAATAAAAAAATTGGGGACAAACTCAGATTCACATTGGACACCATTAACATATATGAAAGATCTAACAAAATTAAATTAACCATGATTTAATGATATTTCAATCATACTTTTAAATAGTGAATCGATTCTGATAATCTAAATTAATCAGATAGGCCTAATAATTGCCTTCTTCACAGGCCCTATGTCTATCGAAACTACGCCTACTTCTGTAAACTAGGATAGAACACAGCAAAAAGTTTTGGGCCGCTATTTCTGGTACTCCCAAGCTACTCTAGCTTGAACTACATTGAAAGTATTTACAACCACACTTAATTAATATTTGGCATGTTGCATGATCTTAATACATGATCAACATTCCTTGTTTTATCTCTACCATTAATAATATCCCCTAACATTTCCTTGAGAACAAAAGATCCATAAATGTCCAGGTTTTCTCTGTATTTCACCACCAGAAAATAAACACTTTTTAGCATACACAAATATGTATTTGTATTTTTTTGGCAACTTTAGCGCTTATGCTTAAGTTGGCTCTCTTCTAAATTTGCATATACAAGTCAGTAACTAAATTTAAGATAAACCCCAATCGTGATTTTGTATGACAAAATATAAGTTACAGCATGTTACAAACTAAGGTAACATAACCTAACAATTATTTCAATTTCAAGATGTGGCACATTCCAAATATGGATTTGGGGCTGAATTTGCTGGACAACAATATTTAATGGCTCAAAAACAAGACTCAAGCTGTATTCTAACTCTCTACTTATGCACTGCCACCTTAATAAGTGTCCTTGCCAGTTGCATTGGTAATCATATGACCAAGGTGTAGAGCCATCCAAATTGTCACTAAGGATCCTGATGCACCGCTCACACTCCCTCGAGTCCAAGAAAAGAAGCAATACGTCGTTGACACGCCCTTGATGCGGTGTTTGACTGGCAACTGTCTTATTATTCTCTTTTCGTCAACTAGAGCTCAGAACTTTATGTTGCCCGCTATTTTAAATTATATGGGTTGCTAAACCAGACACATTTTATAATATTAAGTAGTTGGTTACATTTAAAAAAACAACAATCAATCTACACCCAGGCTTACCACATATTATCAATAAAAGTAGCAAAGTGTTAATTGACATGTTATAATTTTCATAAAACAATGAGAACAGTTGACGCAAACAATAAAACCGTGCCAATATTAAAAGATGTCTGATAGATGGCGTGTGATGTAGTTTTTAAGATCATTAGTAGGTTAGAGACTGCAGGCCCAAGGATGTAGCAAGGCTCGTTGCCGATAAATAGTGTTGCCAATTTAGAAACTTTATCTCTAGACCTAGCAACTTTTACGGGTCTGAAACTAATTTTAATTTTTAGCGCCTAGCAACTAATCTGGCGACTTTCCTTAATTTTTTTTGTCAAATTCATGTTCATTATTTTAAATTTTAATGCTGTCGAATTTTAATTTTTGAACTACCGTGCTGCAATGCATTGCTTTGGTCTACAGAAGAACTCTAAGCTATCCGTCATTCACAAACCACAATGCCATCGTTCCGGATCCAGGGATCACCTCAGTCCACTGATTTATATCTTACATTCAGTTCAGATTGATGTATGCATTTTTGGTTTGGTGACAAATCTAACAACTTTAAATGTTTTGATTGGCAACAATCTAGCGACTTTCTGGTACTAATCTAGTCATAACACTTATATGTTTGTTGACAACACTGCTATTCAAATGGTTTTATAGTCTTCGTTTGGAAGTGCCTGTGGAGTGTAAATTCATTAACTCTATAACTCAAGGATCCTTTTAAGAATCCTCGAGAAAATTCAGATACAGACTCAATCCGCTTTAGCTATCTTTGAGGTTGTTTATGGAATTGGTTTTGTTTCTCTCTTTTATCTATGGCAAGGGTTAGGTTATGGTAATTTAGGTTATAATAAAATAGCACACACATATTTGTTGGATATGGTCTAGTTCTTTAAATTTGATTTCTGCATTTAGAATGTGTGACTGAAGGTGTCAAACAAGCCACACAGTTGTTTACATCGTGTAGTCACATTTGATAGCATTAACACCAAATATTATTCTCTCACTGGTGATTTATGTCAACTATTTGTTTAAACTAAGAACAAGTGAGGTTTGCGCTATGATCTCCCAAAAAAGCTAGCATAGTTATATTTTTAATTGATATTCCTAACTGGAATTAAATGTAACCGGTTCCGGCTCCAAGTACTTTACCATTCTTTATTTAAAGTTAAATACCTTTTTATCTTACCTGAAAGTATTTAACCTTCAAGGATATATATAATTGCTCTGTTAAGCCTTCTGAAATCTTAAAAAAAAATTGTCTATTGTTAATAAAATATTTAATCGGATAAACACTATACGTGGCTAGCGTAGTTCAATTCCAACTATCAGGCAAAGCGATCCCTTGTATACTACGCATGCGCAAGATTTGCTACCAGTAGTAAGGAGTTTTTTTGTGTTTGTATTAGGATTAGTTTTCTAATTTAAATCAACAAACCACTACTCATGATAGATTAGACTACAATATATCAACACAATTCTGCTATTCAGAGGTAGCAACTAGGTTATAATTATCGGTTTTAGATAATCCCATTTTACTTTGTTCCTTGTACATGCGTATTTAACAATAATTACCAACGTCAAGTTATTATTTGTTTCATATGGTAACTTTTCGTTTCTAAGTGTTGGCTACAAAGTGTTCATGATGTACATAGTCTCGAGTTCTTAATATTCGTTATGTATATGGCTATTTGAGCGGACTGAACTTTTCCACAACCTCATAGACGTTTATTCTGGTGGAAAACAAGATATGTGCAGGGTGACAACAGTATAAATAATAACCAGATATAACCATAATAAGAATACGTGAATAATTAATAAATGCATTAAAACCAGAAAAAACAATAATAAAAATAATTAATCAATGCGTTTAAAACACATGATTAGTACAAATCACCATACAAATTGGAACAATATTTAGGAAATTTTTAGATATTTTACATTGAACTTATATTAGACATGCAACTAGTCGTCTAAAATCGTCAAGTTTAAAGTGCCACAGTTTCTATATTTGAAATTGCGGCACGAGCACACTTGGTGTTGTAGGTAGTACTAGGTACCTACAACAACCCTACATAGTCATGGAACCCGGATCCTCTGGAAATTTTGAGATTTTTACTTTGAACTTTTATCAGCTAGCCTCATAAAATCGCCAAGTTTAAGGTGACACAGTTTCTATATTTGAAATTGTGGCACGAGCACACTTGGTGGTGTAGGTAGTACTAGGTACCTACAACACACCTACACAATCGAGGTGTAACCTACCCCAATCATTTCCCCACACAAATTATACATAGTGGTAGGTACAATAGAGTTATAAATTTATTAAGCAAAAAGATTATACACCTCAATGAGGGAGAGGGACAAACAATTAGTACAAAACTTGGACGTATCCCGAGCACAAAGGCATACCAAAACCCGCCAGGGTCGGAAGGGTACTAATACAATAAAAAAAAAGGGCTGGTGGCCCCATCGTTAGGTGCCCACAATGGCATCGTCCATCAATGCTGATATACCATAATTAAATTGGTCTCCTGTCAGGGTATTGTTTTAAAAATGAAAGCGCAAGACCTTGCCTAAGAATAAAGCCGAGAGAACAAAACATGTAGCCACTAATATGGTTGTAAAGCCAATCTAGTGGCCCCAGACTAGATGCACAGCCTAATGGCCCTAAGGTTTACAAACAAAAAATATTTGTAAAGTGGTACCAAAGGGATTTCCTAACCATATTGATAAACTTCATACAGGGATTGTAGCCTCGTCTGGCTTGCGGTCCCTAAGTTAACTAACATAAATATAATTCAAGATGATAACAATAAAATGTCCCAACTATAACAATAATAGTTCTGCATATGGCAAGTAGTCCCATCTGGCTCGCGGCCCCTAGGATTAAATAACACAAATCTAATTCAAGATGATAACAATAAAATGTCCCAACTTTAACAATAATAGTTCTGCATATGGGAAGTAGTCCCATCTGGCTCGCGGCCCCTAAGGTTAACTAACACAAATCTAATTCAAGATGATAACAATAAAATGTCCCAACTATAACAATAATAGTTCTGCATATGGGAAGTAGTCCCATCTGGCTCGCGGCCCCTAAGGTTAACTAACATAAATATAATTCAAGACGATAACAATCAAATGTCCCAACTTTAACAATAATAGTTCTGCATATGGGAAGTAGTCCCATCTGGCTCGCGGCCCCTAAGGTTAACTAACAAAAATATAATTCAAGACGATAACAATAAAATATCCCAACTTTAATAGTAATAGTTTGTTAATGCAAAGAATGGGCATAAAACCCGTATGAGTGTCCGAGACGTTTAATTTTGAAAAGTAAATAGTTATAGCCAAAGAGAATTTTGAATAATGTGACGAGCCTACATAATGAATAGGCCTTTATCTCGTAAAGTCTAGAATGCAATGCGTATCTCTTCTCTGAACTCTGACAATTATCATGATGATATGTGCTCCCGGAGCGCGGATAGGTTGGGAGGGGGAATTTTCCAGAACATACAGGTAGGCCAAAGAACACCAGTCACACGCACAACAAAGTTCTTAGAAGATTTTAGAACGCGCACTGCACACGCTCAGTGAAGGTCATTTGTCTGGTAGAAAGGGGGGAGGGGGGAGGAAGTTGCCAACACAGCCAGCAGCGAGGCTCGAAGACCGGCTCAGTAGAACTGTGATAGTCCAGCGGAGTGTTTCTCGGGTTTATTTGAAGTGCGGTCGTAGTATTACGTCAACAGCGTCAACAAGGGCTGGCTTTGGTGAGTGAAACCATTTCTTCCACATTAGGTTGTAACAAGGTTACAGTGGAACTTGGATCCTCTAGAAATTGTGAGATATTTTAATTTAAGCTTTTATCAGCTAGCCTAATAAAATCGCCAAGTTTAAGGTGCCACAGTTTCTATATTTGAAATTAAAGCACGAGCACACTTGGTGGTGTAGGTAGTACTAGGTACCTACAACACACCTACACAGTCGAGGAACCTGGATCTTCTGGAAATTGAGAGATATTTTGCTTTGAACTTATATCAGACATGCAACTAGTCGTCTAAAATCGCCATGTTTAAGGTTTAAATATAGAAATTGTGGCACCTTAAACTTGGCGATTCTAGAGGACTTGTTGCATGTCTGATATAAGTTCAAAGCCAAATATCTCACAATTCCCAGAGGATCCAGGTTCCACGACTGTGTAGGGTTGCTGTAGGTATTTAGTACTATCTACACCACCAAGTGTGCTCGTACCGCAATTTCAAATATAGAAACTGTGGCACCTTAAGCTTGGCAATTTTATGAGGCTAGCTGATAAAAGTTCAAAGTAAAATATCTCACAATTTTCAGAGGATCCAGGTTCTACGACTCTTTAGGCGTGTTGTAGGCACCTAGTAATACCTACACCAAGTGTGCTCGTGCCTTAATTTCAAATATAGAAACTGTGGCACCTTAAACTTGGCGATTCTAGAGGACTAGTCGCATGCCTGATATAAGTTCAAAGCCAAATATCTCACAATTCCCAGAGGATCCAGGTTCCACGACTGTGTAGGGTTGTTGTAGGTATTTAGTACTATCTATACCACCAAGTGTGCTCGTACCGCAATTTAAAATATAGAAACTGTGGCACCTTAAAATTGGTGATTTTAGACTAGTTGCATGTCTGATATAAGTTCAAAGCCAATGTGGAATAAAAACTGTTAAATTATTGGGGCAATTTCAAATATAGAAATTCTGGCACCTTAAACTTGGCGATTTTTGAGAACTATTTGTTTAATTATGCTTATTAAATATATATTAATAAATAATTTACTCTTTAATATACACTCATATCTGGTTATAATTTGTTTGGTTGAATTATTATTTTTTCTGTGGCGGTCGCTATGATGTGATTTATAACCAAATCTGCTTTTATGCGCTATCTATGATTCCTTTTCGAACTATATTATATTGTTAGTTTTATTAGTTTTTCCAGTGTTGGATAAAAACTGTTAGTTTATTGTAGATGTGCTGCTTTTCAGCCCGCTGCCAATTTGATTTAATTACAAATACTTTTTTTTTAAGCTTTCGTGAACTTATTTGCTCTTGATTAATATTTGGCTAAATTATATTGAAATTTTAATAAGAAATGCCTTGTGAAATGATAACTCTGCAACTGGGCCAATGTGGCAATCAAAGTAAGTTTATAAATCTAGGTAACTAACCCAACCTTATCAGTAAGTTTACCAAACATAAAGTAACCTACCAAAATTGTTTTTAAGTTGACAAACCACCTCGTATCGATCGATCTTGAAGCTCATACTTTGCTGTATCCAGACATACTTCACTAACCTATACATATACATTTCTGACTAATAAAATGAGCCCTCATTTCACCAATGTCATAATATTGAGATGAAATGTCAGATCTGACTTTCTTGAAAATGTGACCTTTATCTTCAGTCGTCACTACTGCTTCGTGCAACGTGGGTATTGGAAAACTATAGAAATATTTTTAACTTTAGATGCCTCTAATTGAGCTTTAAACTTCAAAGTATTGGATACCCCTTAACTAATGAAAGGTAACTTGTTACGTAGTGAATCTGTAGGTAGATAAGTTTATGGTCACTTAATAGAAAATATTAGTAATTTAATTTTCATAGACTGGGAAGGTTAGGTTAAGCCTGGTTGATTTAATTTTTTTATTGTAAAAACAATTATATTGTTAAATAATAACATCAGATTGGCGGTCTCTTGGTTACTACTTCTTGCCAAAAAATAGGCGCATTACAAAAGATTTATATGGTTGGGTAGTAAAATGACCGAAAACATTCTTGACCCGAATTTATCGTTGCTTTACAGTAATTCTTTTGCTATATAGGCATAATAATAATAATAATAATACTAAATTTAAAATGGTAAACATTCTTTCAAATTTGTTAGCAATGATGGAAAAATAAACTTAATCTCTAAATCAAGTCTTCTTAAAAGTGTGCATCACATGCCAATCAACTCTTATATAGTCGGCTTGATATCGTAAATCCACACAAACACTGTTGCAAGTGGATCATTTCTGATTAAACATTAATGGAGATAAAGAGTTAATAGACGCTCCTAATATCAAACATTGTTGAAACATTAAATTATTTTTTGATAAAAACTGCATTGAATAGGCTGTTTTTGACCATTTTAGAACGGCTTCACAGAAAAGCAATGTGCACAAATCTTCGTTCTGTCATAATAGGGACATACTATAGTTAATAACAAGAAACTTTGTCACTTTGTCCCCCATCGTCACGGCGGAAAATGTCGAGTAATCATTCAAATATGAATGCACTGCACACATTTTTTACATATCTTGGTCTTTTCTTTTTCACTTTTATTCCCACACCTTGCACGCACGCACGCGCACACACACACACACACACACACACACACAAAGCAGATGCAAGTCGGGAGTTGAGTTGGGCCTACTATGATGAATGCTGGTTTACACGGTGTGAGTTACTGGCTATCCAGTAAGATAGTAGCTAACGTATGTCATGTTCACTTAATGGAATATATTCTAAAAAAGCCAGTTGAGCATCTCTATTTTTTTAAATCAGGATTGTACACATTCTATAAATTTTTACACTTTCTATGCATATCAACAAACTTCACACTTTTTTGATCACACCTCATTTTCGACATCCCAAAAATCTACAGTATCATAAAAGTATCAATTAATTGACTAATGCCAACAACCAAATTCAACCAATGTGCTACTGACCTGTGCGCTCAGACGGCGCCAGCGCCCGACTTATATGCCTGATAGGGGAAGGCCAGTGGCCAGTAAAGAAGTTGGCCAAATCACTTAGGTAATCTTTTTTTATGAGTTATTAAATATGCACTTTTTGAAATGACTATATCAGTAAGCCTTACACAACTTGCAAGTTAACTTAAATATATAGAGCAAACATAACATCCAACACTGGGCCATTAATGGATTACTGTGAAAGGGGAAACCCTCATTTTACCAAAAATAATTTTTTTCTCTCTCAAACTAACTCACACCTTGTAAATCAAGCATTATTACCACTATATATAAACAGTTTCTATGGGACAAAAGATGTCCCCTCAAAGAAACAGCTTATGGATGTGAGACAGGCTCTAAAAATAGTATTTCTACATCAGGAATGTTTGGCGACCTTAGCTCAAATTCATCATATACATATATATGCTGAATATATATAAATCGACATATTCTCTCTGGCCTTCCCCAAGCTTAAGCTCTAGATATTTTATTGATTGACCTCTTTTAAGATTAGAAACCCAATGATGATTCAGTTTATATTTAGAAAAATTTATAATTTCTAAAATTGCATGTTAATTCCATCTTGTTTTTTTCCATAGCTGGAATTCAGTTATTTTTGATTTTGTATCAACATATTAAGTACACTTATTGCTGACCATAATTCAGTTTTTTTAGCACCGCTTACTACCTGTTCAGCTTATACAGTTATATATTAATTATGCTAATGAGTAAGGGATGATTAAGGTTGAATCTAAAGGAAGTGGACCTGCCTTTCTGTGGGGTGAGAGTGGAAAACCATTTAGGAAAAAAAAACACTCTCAATGTAAATCCGACTGGGATTCAAACCTCTATCTCCCTGTCATTTGCAGTCTAGTCTATTGCGAAATTGACGCCTAAGACAACCGATAATTCAAATGCCAATTATCTAATAACACTCGACTCTAAAGGTCCGATTTCGAATCTCCCTGACTTGGCAGTATGCTGCCACCGCCAAAGTAGAGCAGACCTGGCACTACCGTCTTGGCGGTTTGGTGGTCGTCGTCCCTCGCTTCATAATCAGTGGTGGCACGGTATATTGGACCAGAGAGAGACATATTGAGCAACATCTATTGCTGCTAATAATCTGAAATTAATAAAATTGCAACAAGAAGAAGGCGATGAAAACTTGCTGCTACTAGCTTTATTAATGAAATACAAAAAGTACATCCAGAAAAGATAACTACACAAATAGTAAAGAAGAAGGGTGTTTTTATAACCAGCCACACTTACATAGTATAAAACTAGGTATTTTGATACAAACTCCACTAGCTTTTCGTCATCTGAAGAGGAAAATACATTTTTAACGCACAGTATACAACTTACAACTGCAGCAGCGTGGCTTCAGGCCATCAGACTGCTCCTGGTGCGGCCGGGTGGCCCTGCTGCCCACGCGGCGATGTACTGGTAGCGCTACACAGGCAGCAGTGGTGGAGTTTGAAATGTGTTCTGCGTATAACCCGAACGGGTAGTAAGACGCGGTGCTAATAATAATAATTATAATAAATGTGTTCCCACTAATTACATTAGAGCAGTAGTGATCTTCATCACCTTGGCAGCACACAATTTTGACGGTGAGGTTCGAAATCATACCTTAAGACAAACTAGTTCCCAAAACAGAATTGCAGCATATGATGAGCATTCTTGTAATCCCCCCCAAGGCACTTAATATAAATTAGGTTGTCACCTGGGATCGGAATTATTGTGAACTCAGAATCGCTTTCCCTGCTTTCACGTTTTGAAAATACAGTTGAAACTCTTTAGTCTTGAAAAGTATCGGACCACAAATTTCGACTCCAAAGAACCCTTTATATAGCCCTTGTGCCCAAGCTCTAGGCTTGGCATATCACTCAACATACAGGAGCCCCATGGCTTCTTTGGTGCTGACTGTCAGAAATGACAGCTTGCTAAACACATATTTTTGCAGATCATATGGTTTGGCGTAGGGATACATAATTTGGTCTGGTAACTTTTCAAAGCCGTCAGC